>CAJQUW010003968.1:0-98128 GCA_907163375.1 Prostheceraeus crozeri
TTGCAAACTGTGAAAATCTTGTTGATTCAAATACACTTACATTTAAAAAACTGATATATTCATATCTCTCGCTCAATGACTTAATATAGGATGAAAATAAAAAAAAACATGGTTAATAATATAACATAAAGTGGTTCCCTATCCTAAAAACCCAAGCTTCTATATTTAAAGCTATTTGGTTTATAAAAACTTAATAATGTTCCTACTCCCGAATATCCTATAAAGTAAGCACAACATGGACAATGAAACTCAAACCTTGAGAATTGTAATAAGAACCGGAGAACGGAGGAAAACGAAGAGCGACGTCCTGCTATGGGACACTGAATAATTTGAAAATGAGTGAAAATTCGCGTTGTGTGCAACTTCTTTATTATATGAAATTGACAAAGCAAACTATGGAACAAAGACCTTATGACATCACACTCCTGGAATTGGTATCCGGTTAAACAAAAATTGATAACTCAAACAAGAATTTGGAACAGCTGGTTTATTTTTAACCTTAGAAATGGAAGTGCCATCATATTGTTGAAAGAATTCTACATGTCCAACAAGACGTGAATTCAAAGTAATATGAACTGATGGACTGATGTAATTATTTTTGATATTACATGTTATTAATAATAGTTACATAAATGATTCCATATTTGAAGATATAAAACGTGTGGTTTTTGAATAGAACATTAAAATTTGAATTAAGCGCTAAATTTCGAAAATTCAAATTTCGCGCCAAAATTCGAATAATTCAAATTTAAAGACTTTTTCGAAAATTTGAATTTCGCGCCAAAATTCATTATATATCAAATTAAAATACTAGTTGGGTTAGGTTTCGGTTAGGGTTAGGTTTAGGGTTAGGGTTAAGTTATGGTATAGTTTAGGAGTGTTAGGGTTAGGTTGTTAAGGTTTTTGGGTTGGACCCAAGAAGAGTAT
The DNA here is from genome assembly GCA_907163375.1 of Prostheceraeus crozeri. Taxonomy (NCBI): domain Eukaryota; kingdom Metazoa; phylum Platyhelminthes; order Polycladida; family Euryleptidae; genus Prostheceraeus; species Prostheceraeus crozeri. The sequence goes on from CAJQUW010003968.1 coordinate 928, forward strand.
CTATGGCACCCGGAACCCATGGGTAAATAAATTTTCGAGTGCGCGAAGCGCCCGAGAAATTTTGAGGCCCCCCCCGCCGTGTATGAAGTGTATGAAGTGTATGAAGGTCAAAGGTCAGGTCTAAGGTCAAGGTGAAGGTCAAGTGTAGAGGTTTGTATATTATGGTCATTTTTAGTTGTAAAACTTTAACTTTGAAAATTTGTAAACTTAGTCATTTTTGTAAAAAAACTTGGAATTTTTCAAGTTGCATACCGATGCATACAACTAGGATTTTTTCATCAAATGGGTACATACAATATATCATTCGAATGCTCTTTTCATGCTGATTCTAATGGTGTATTTTATGACACATGTATGACATAAAACTAGAGAGCTACATGTCTTTAAAGCCTCCAATGGGCTAAAAACTTAGTGAATTTAAAAATCTAACATTTGTCTGCTTGCATACAGTTGCATACAACTAGATTTTTCCCATCGAATAGGTACATACTTTATATCATTCTAAAGGTCTTTTCATTCTCATTCTTATGGTGTCGTGTATGACACATGTATGATATCATCCTGGACTGCTACAAGCATTTTAAAATTAACAACATAACTGTTTCTTTAAAAGTTATATGTTCCTATTTATTTTAAGTTGAAGTTTTCATATTTGATTTTTTGTTTCAATTCAGTTATTGAACATCATTAATTGTAGATAGTTGTTCCCCTTTCCCATTCAGACCTTAATTGAAGACCGATTTGTGAAATGATAAAACAAGTTTGTTCATATATACAAATGAATATTAAATGAAGAGATTAAGAAAAAAACACACTAAATATCATCAAGGTAAGGAAAGGGTACAAGTTTTTTCAAGTCCACTTGCACATGGATCCTGGTCTTTTTGGGCGCACAGTGACAACGACGTGGTGTGTCAAGGTCGATGACCGAAAATTCGAGAGCGGTTGTGAGGTTCCGCTCGTTCGGCTCCATCCTCATGAACACCCGTTTGGTGTGGTACTTTTTCGGGGCGTTCTTGACTTTGACCGTGACCCTTCCATAGAGTGGCGTTCGCATGGACTTCTTATTCATGTGACGCATCGTCTCGATTGATACGTCACTATCTTCATCACTCGAGTAGTCGGGCGATGCAGGGGCTTGGGTGAACACCACCGGCTCGTTTGGTGTTGTCGATCGCTCCATCGGAGATTGGGGAGGTGTATTGGTACGTTCCACTGGCGAAGTGGTACGATCAGCAGTACCGTTCTCAACTGCGGCTTTCTGTTTGCGATCCATTATGACTTGTAGATTTAAAATAATTGTAACTTGTAAACGTGAGGATTAGAACCTTTGATAAGAATTGGTACAAACCTCGGACGTATATACTTTTTAAACAAAGGAAATCCTAACAGCCAATCAGAGAGGTACCGAACTTCCCTAAAGAATATATATAACTATATAAAGGATGTCATTGTTCCAAACTGTTAAGTACTTATCCTCAACGTTCCATAACAAGAAGCATGTCCTCAAAACCACTATTTTATTTTCAAAATGACAGCCAAGTCATTATGGGAGGTCAGTTGGATATGACCGTGCATCTCTCTTGCGGCTGCAAAGTGGCCCTTTGGAAAACCTTGACTGTGTCAGCACTTCAAAGGCGGAGTGGACTACCGGTGAAGTGTCCGGTACACGAGTGTGACCATGACTTTAGTAAAAATCAGACATTTCATGAGTGGTGTGATGACTTCCTGAAGATCATGGAGTCGCCTGAGGGACATGATTTGTACCCGTCATTTATTTTTCACGCTTAAATTAAACTTACATTGTAAATCTCTTGTCTTTTCATTTTAAACATAGTTCTGGAATTGGTTTTCTTATTGGGGAGCAACTAAATCATAGCTGCACAGTAAAGTTTCACATCTAAATAGTGCTACATTTAAAATAATTGTCACAATAGTCGCAATTGAGCAAACCCATTCAAAATCAAACAACGGACGTCTATCGGTACGTACCCAAGTGCTCAGAACCAAACCACACAAGTTCGATCATAGACGTTTCCGAAACACAGTGTACTCAACCGAGTGTACCAAACACATGTACCTATCCAGTAAAACAGATCTCATACTTGTTCCTATTCATAACACTGAATTATACATGTACCTATCCATGTTCCTATTGATAACTAAATTATACATGTACCTATCCGTGTACCTATTGATAACACTAAATTATACATGTACCTATCCATGTACCTATTGATAACACTAAATTATACATGTACCTATCCATGTACCTATCCGTCGCAAGTAGGGCACAGTTTTCACTACTCATACCCTATCAATCTGAAGGACATTGCACAAACTACCATTACTGACGACGAACTGAAGAGAGTTATATCTGCCATTCAAAACAATTGGATTGGTCCCCACTGCAAGTCGTTGAAACCCTACTACCACATTCGTTCCCAACTCTCATTGAAAATACAAGACGATGGTACCCTGATTACAAGCGCAGGTCGAGTTGTTGTTCCTACTTCATTACGCAAACAATTACTGGCCTCTTCACATGAGGGTCACATGGGAAACAACAAGATGAAAGAGATGTTGCGTTCGTATTGCTATTGGCAAAGTATGTCGCGGGATATAGAGAACTACGTACGCAGATGCGTTTCATGTACTACTTATCAACGAAGAGGAGACGCTGCATCCCTTACTCCTGTTGCGGAATCTGAGAGTCGTCCATGGAACAAAATAGCCTTAGATTTAACTGGACCGTCCGATTCTCTCAATGGACATGTCTTGCTCACAATGATTGACTTGTACAGTCGCTTTCCCGAATTAATTATTCTTCGAAATGGAAATTCACGCGAAATCATCGAAATTCTCAACTGCACATTCGCCAGATACGGTTACCCTAACATCATTGTTACTGATAATGGTACACAATTAGTTTCAGTTGAATTTGAAGAGTTCATACGCTCACATGGCATCGTGCACCAAAAGTCATCATTGTACTACACTCGAGCAAACAGCACTGTGGAGAGACTGCACTACACGTTGAAGAATAGACTGAGGAAAATCCGCACCAGCAATTCTCAAGTTTCACTGCTATCAGCCTTGCAAACTGTACTGCGTGACATTCGATCGTCTCCCAACGACGTGACTGGAGAGACACCATTTCAGCGATTCTTCAATCGACCCATGCAAATCGACTTGTCTCGTTTAGCCGTTTCGGATAATCCTCATGGCCCAACTTCCTCTACACGCGACGTACGAAAAGAATATGCAAAGAAATGGTCAATTTCTGATAGAACTTATCGTGCTGGTGATTACGTCCAAATACGGAAAGACGACAAAAGTCCGTTTGATGTCCGTGGTCAAATTCTGGACCGTGTGGGAAGATACACTTACGATGTGATGGTCAGTGGAGAGAGAAAACGGTACAACCAAAGAAACATGAAGCCTTCCTCTGAACCTCCAAATGAAGATGCCTTGGTATTCTACGATGCGGCACTGAATGACGATACGTTGCTTACTACAGAATCTGAACCGGTTAATAATTGTTTAACTATTTCAGTTCAACCTACACATAATTTGTTTTATTCTATGCTAATACAAGTTTGCGCATTGACACACTCTCGATGCATGTCTCTCATGATGCTCGCACAATAAACTGTTCTCTCAATCGACCGCCAATGAGACAGTCTCAACACACACTTGTCGCCATCACTTTTCAAAGTCCCGATTTCCTTCCTTTTTTTCTGGCATTATATTCTCGCCATAACAGATAAATTGCCATTTAGAATGCGCTTTTTTTACCATTTATACATGTCCATTCTGTCCGATGTCAATTCAGCCAGAAGAAGACCAACAAGACGAATAAATCGAGCGCCGCCCCCTCTTTCGGCATCAGTAAAGAATACAACTTATAGGATTCCTTGTTGCTCTTCTGCACAATTCCATTTCAATTGAAGAATTTCACAATCACAATTCTACCGCACTTTTTCAGAGCAGATCACGTTTTCAAAAGGGAGCATTAGTTGCGTATGAATTAACCTATAAAAAGTTAAGAACTACCTATATAAAAAATTGTTACTCATTCCGCGAAGCTGTTGAGGAGTTCATAATGCAGCAGTTCATGCAATTGCTATATCACTCTTGCATAAAGTTGCGTTTAGGCCGGAGGCCCACAGAATATGCCATGAGTCACAAGCCATAGGCCACAAGTCATTTTGACAGCAATTTTTCTCATGACAGTTAAATAATTCAGACAGAAGAAGAAAATGCATGCGATTTTCTAATTTTTGTAAGAGAATATAAATCAAAAGCATAACGTGACACGCTTTATCACAACGTCGGTTCTATTGAAGATAATCGCCCAAAGATTCTCAACCGGGTAACGGCTTGTGAATTCTGATTTATGGCTTATACTGTATGTCTCCGAAATCAAAGGTGGCTTATGGCGTATGACTGATTCTGTATGCCAGCTCTCATTGAAACTTATGGAAGTAATGGAACTCTACTTGCGGCGTATGGATTATTGTGTTCCTCCGTTCCTACACGTGCACCTTTATTGCTGCCAACACTGTCTTCTGACGTTAGATTGCTGACCATTTTCGAAGTTGCTGCAACCAGTGTCGGTGAAAATATTGTGAAAGTAAATGGGTTCTGACTATCTCTAACAACACTAGGTGACATGCCACACGTGATTCACGCGTAGTTACGGAACACCCCAAACATCCATGGTTAAGGAGATTCTATTCTTCTACCCGCGTACAGACGTAGACGCGCTGCACTAAGAGTCAGAATTCACTTGATCTGATGCTGCTAAAACATGGGAAATGTTTATGAATACGCGGGGGCGAGCGTTTATAGCTTGCGCGTCGTCTACGGTTGTCTGCGCTGCCGCTTGAAATACGGATGAACCGCTAAGCATGTTCTGTCTTCCCTGAGCATGAAATTGAGGTCCTATCACATTGTTTAGCCTCTGATGCATGCAGACACATGAGACGCAAAGTCTATGTAACAGGACTGCCAACTATACTAGCTTATATAACAGATATTGCAGCAATATCCCGCATAGCCACGGATGTTTGGGGTCATGTGTAATTACGCGTGGTTCACGCGTAAATTACGCGTGATTGAGCGTGGCATGTCACCTAGTAAAGTTTCAGAAAAGTTGAGCGATGAGAAATTTTTGCTGATACTTTTACTGAAGCTCACACGATAATAAGCATTGTAATTGGAACGCAGTGGCTTGACTTTTTGGATAATGAATTTGTTGATCTTGATTTTGAGATCAATGCATTTTTCTTCATCACCAGTCATGAAAAACTATTGTCTGGACACTGACTGGTGACACACGAAGCACAATTATCGACGGTGTGCATTTGCTTTCCCGCACATTCATTTCGCTCATTCATTGAATGGCATCATGAAGGAATAAAGTTTCAGCAAATTTTCGATGTCAAGTGTTTTTATAACATCTCTTTTATACATGAAACTGCATGATACGCTTATACGAAAACTGATTTAATGTCACAGGGTGCAATAAGCGCTACATTGTTCATCTAAGGCCTCAGCCACACTGCGAGCTTTCCAAGCGTTTCCGAGCAAAGCGTTTTGCAGCAAATATAAAGTCATCATTTCAGCAGTTATATACTGCCACACTGCGAGCAAAGCAAACCAGAGCGATTGATAACTTGCGGAAATATATTCCTCGCGTTTGCTCTGGACCCTCGTGTTTGCTTTGCTTTCAGTGTGGCTTAGGCTTTAAGAAAGCAGAAATTGCTTGTTGTGTTGAACATATCAAACAATGAAGCAATTTTTTGATTCGCAGTAATTGAATAGTTTGTAATTTGTGATACACTGTAAACTGTAGACAGCCAAAAATCAAACAAAATAACAGCCAAAATGATCAGACAATTGAAACAGACGACATGACACAATGAACAACCAAAAGTGGCTGTTCAGAGCAGACAAGATGAGACAATTATTCGCCAAAATATCAGACAATTCTGTCTACTTTTCTAAAAATAATATCTCTCAAACTCTTTTTGATCAAACTATTCAACATCAGCTAATGGCAACTAGTCACATCTAATCACATAGATTCTAACTTTGCTCCATTTATTCACACTCGCATTATGAACAATTCTGATACTATACAAGTCCGCTTAGACAATGTCAACTTTAGGGAAGTATATAGACCCTTAAAAGCTGTAAAAAACATTGTAAAAAAAGAATTAAAAGATGGCATCAATGCGTCAAATATCCAGACCTGTTATTGCCATGCCTCAAGGTGTATACAAAGAGACCTGCTTATTTACAACATTGCATATTCTATAATTGAAAATTATCAAGGATACCATCCAATTTCAATAAAAGTGTATATATTAGTCATAAGTAGTATGATAGGCAGTAGACGCAATAATGTAAATTAGTTCGTGCGATGAGACAAAAATTGTCTGACAAGCAGGAAATTTGTCTGATAATACGCAGTAAGTGCCAAAAATACTGATGTGGCTCACAAATTGTCCGATAAGTGGCTGTTTACAGTTTACAGTGTAGATTTGCATTACAATTTGGAATAGCCTAATCATCGTTTCACCTACACAATTCAAATGCAAGATGCTAAAGATGATAGATATCCTTCATTTTTGATGAAAAATATACAATAACTGCAATTATGCTGAGATTACATCTCAAACTGTTGCTCTCGGCACTATCAAGCTGATAGGTAACAAATGGGCCGTCCGGCATGGAGAGCAGCATGGCAAAACTCTCTGCCTCGCTACAACGCGACAGTGCTGCCATGCTGCTTTCAAGAAGTTCAATCTTGCATGCCTTCCAATGAATGATTATCATTAGATATCATCGGAGTCAAGATGGATGACATCCTTCCAGTTCCGTTGAGCGAATAATTGAGAACAGCAATAACATTATATCATTAAAAATCGGGGCAATAGGTGGGATGAATCCAGGGTAAATCCGAGAAATGGAAAAGACAGTATTTATTGTATTGCTGTCGGAGTAGCCCTGCAGGGAACGTTGCTTGCTAGTATCAAGAGATTATATGGTGAGTTAGATATTTTGTAGATAAATTAATTTTTTTACTAAATTTCGTGATAAAATTTTTTGTAGATGTGAAAGTCGCCTCTACTTACTATAGAAATGCGTCAGAATTCCGAAAACTGTAGGTGACGAGTAAGTTGCTATAACTAATTGATAGATTGACTGATTGTTTAAGAGGCACTTGTTTATCATTTTCTTTAAGTTTTTGTTGGGAAGTTTTTGTTGTAGACAAGATGGTAATAATTTTTATACTTTATAAATTTCGCCCTCCTCTTTGACCATCATCAGAAGCAGAGAATCTATACATCTATGTTGGAAATTATTCAAAACTTAAGTTTCATTATGTCTATGATTCCTGAGCAGAATGAAAGCAGGAACTAACCTAGAAAGGTAAACATCATTGCATGTCTGAATATCTACAAAAATGGAGCATACTGGTACATTGACTTAAGTTGCAATGGAAAAAACACTGAGAAGTTATTAAAACTTATACATAATTGAAAAATGTTAATTTGCTAAATTGAGCTGATTTTCCGGCAACCGACGAAATAGTGAATATTGTAGTAACTGAATAGCAGCAAGTAGTGGTGTTTGCATAATTACTCCTACCTTCATATGAAAATAAATTATTTAGGCATACCCAGTCTGGTCTGTTTGGAAGGCTGCTTTTTTAATTCATGAAGGCTTAAGCTAAGAAGGAATTTGCTTTCCAAAACTGTCGTTGTAAATACTATGAAATGCATGATCAAATACGTTTATTATCATACATGTTTCAATACGTTCAATACCATCGTCAGTGAACAGCAACAGTGATACATGCGCAAAGACTTAAATACATCCAAGAGTTCATTCGAAATGAGCGCTAACAGGTATAACAAATAACAAAGAAAAACAATTTCAAAACAATAACAACTGAACTGACTCGGTTTGGGTATTCATGAGTTTCTTTCGTTGTTTTTTGTATGATTTAGGCAATAAAGCTTCTCCAATACGAGTGTAATTTGTATGTAATAAAATAGAGAACGACTTTTCATTTGGGAAGTGCTCATGAAGAGAAATTTCAGAGGCTGGTCTGCCATTAATGTGTTCTTTGATCCTGATATAGAGATGGCGACGAGTTTCCCCGATGTAGCACTCTTGACAGTGCTCGCAACTGTATCTATAAATTAAGGAGGAATACTCGTTAAAAGGGATAGGATCTTTATAGCGACATAAATGTTATGATTTGTACGTATTGTAAGCTATCTTTAAACGACTATTTTTTAAAATGGAATTTATTCTATGAATCTTCATCGATATTTCTTTATGACTTTCGGGGAGATACGGTAGCTTCCAATAGATAGAAACTTTAGTATCATCAGGTTTAGGGTTATTATCAAATTGTTTTTCTTTGTTATTTGTTATACCTGTTAGCGCTCATTTCGAATGAACTCTTGGATGTATTTAAGTCTTTGCGCATGTATCACTGTTGCTGTTCACTGACGATGGTACGTTTCACGTATTGAAACGTATGACAATAAACGTATTTGATCATGCAATCTCTACGGCATCTTTCATTATACTATGAAATGATTCAAATAAGTATTTGTTACTGTTGAGAGTTATTGAATGTCAGGGGATGTTATGGAAATCGATATAAATAGATTCTTCACATTCTACCGGTACTGTGGCCTTGTGGTAGAGTGATCGCTCTGCGTCCGGGGGAGACCTTTGTTCAAATCGTGGTCGGGTCAAACCTAAGACTTTTAAAAACAGATACACTCTGCATTCTTGCTAAACGCTCACCACAAAAAGAATGAGAGTGGGATAAATAATAAATCAGCCACATGGAAGAAAGGGTCCGTGCCTAATGTGCATCTGAGTGTAAACAAAGTTCATTTATTCATTTATTTCTTTTTTATTTATTCTCTTCATTATCAAAGAATGTATGGACTTCTTATTGGTAGCTAGTTTGGGTGCATGAAGGCAATGGCAAAAGGAGTTGAGGGAGAAAATAGAGGCTCTGTAGTTGAGGCGGAATTATGCAGGGCGAATTTCGCAAGCAATTATGCTGCTTAAATGAGACTAGTTTTCGAACAGTTCCATCAGCGGCAGTCAGCAGGCCTGGGCACGGAATCAAAACTTAAACCTTCGCGTCAACTGACAGAGAAAATCAATGGAAGTTTAGACTAGGGATGAATTATTGCTAATGATAATAGCGAAATGAAATTTGTTGCGGGCGCATGATGACAACAAATGAATAATAAAACTTTTGAGATTAAATAGTGAAAGTTGCGGTAGGGGAGGGCGGGGCACATTGAACAGGTTTTTGAAATTTTCTCGATAGTTCGAATATGCTAAATCAAATGAATCAAAATCAAACTCGGATGAAAAGTTGAGGGCATGCTAAGTAATCTCTGAGTTGTTGGACGTTTCTGTGACATTTCATCCCCTCACAATTTGAATTTTAAAATTTTAGAAAAGTGGTTCAACGTGCCCCATGCGCAGTGCACTTTGAGCCACCATTGTTTATTTATCTCTTTTGCAACTTTATACGACTTTATGTATCTGATCTATAGCTTTAGTTCATGAGCAATAAAAATCAAGCAACAAAATACATAGATTGAGATATTTATTGGCAAAAATGATAGCAAATGTTTGATGCGAAAGTAATACATGCTTAATTCTGAAAGTAAAATGTTCATAGATCACCAGAGTTCTGAGATTAGTAGCATTATTAATCGATCGAAGAACCTTGGTAAGAGCATCAGTGCTGAATGTATTGATATGCATCTACATTTATCATTTGTGATTATCAATTTAGGCATGCGTAGGCATTACGCATTGCATGTAGACATGTAAGACACTAGTAGGCCTCGGCAAAAAGTCTGAGAAATTCTCAAAAACCAAAACAAGATTTATTGAAGTTTCAATTAGTTTGACCATCAAGGAAGGTTCCAAGGTTTTCACAGCCACATCATTTTGATTGAGATCACTGTTTTATATCAATTTATCGATTGATTGTTTCAATATTTATTCCTCGCCATGCAGCCCTGGTGCTTCGTTTTTGAAAAGAGTTGCAGCGTACAAAGACTAATACTATAACTTCTCAAATATTTCTGAATAGTCGATTTGATAACTTTGTAGACGAATTTGTATCATAACTATATGCCAAAACTTATAAATCACTTCGTTCACTTAATAAAAGAAAATATGAGTATCGCAGTGGGGCACTGAGCCATGTTCAAAGTGCCCCATCTTGGGTGGTTCAATGTGCCTCACATCGTTAGCTTTTTTAAAAAAAACGTGCTCGTGTGCAAATGAGGCTGCACTCAAATAGTAACTAATAGATTAATGAAACTGATATAGAATACTTGCGAAAGATGCTGTCTAATGAAAACATACGCAAGGTTTCGATTGCATTAAAAAAAAGTTCAGAGTTTCTGAAAATTTACTTTTTCAGTGAAATTTAGGGAAATCCTGCTAAAATAATGATGGAAAGCATAGACAATTGAAATTATCAGAGGAATCATGTTTATTTGTTACAAAAAGCATAAAGTTTCCACTACTTATATTTCCGGAGAAAAGACTAATGGTTCAACCCCAAGGTTCAATGTGCCCCACCCTCCCCTACATATGGTTTGAAAAACCATGATTTCCAGAGAGTATTAAAAAACCGCATTTTTGTTTTTCTATATTTCAGATTTTCACAGATTCTTTTCCGTTGAACAATGTATCTAATGAATCGGCAACTTCAGAAGTTTGACACAATGCTTCCAATATGCAATGTCCGTAATGTCCATCAAATGCTATAAGTTCAGTGACTGTCGCACGTTATTTTTGGAGCATGCTGAACTTACGTACATTGTACCAACGCTGCAGAAGTGACTAAGGGGGTTACTGGTGCACTTTTCTCAATATGCTCTTACTGTGAATGAAGAATAAAGGCACCGATCGACAGATCTATATCACACATGCCGGTATTGCAATTACGGTTTAAAAAGCCGCGCATTTTGAAGCATTCTAAATACACGATTTCCAAAACATGCTTGTCGAGAAAGATTTGAAATGCCGTAAAGTGATATTATGAATATTTGCCGGAATATTGGTTACACAGCATAAAACTCATGTACAGTCTCATGCAAAAGTCTCATGCTTTTCTGATCTTTTTATGTATCTCAACGTATATATTGCAGAATCTTTCAAAGCGGGTTTCTCATATAGCATTGTTATTGGAGACGTTTCACAATAGATATTTTTAGAGAGAAATCGTTTGCTATTAATATCGTGGGAAGCCCAGAGTCTATTTTTAGTAACATTATCCGCACATGCTAATGCAGTGGAAAGACTCGTTCATTCGAAAGATAATCTGCACGATGAGTCGAAGAAAATCCATTCTGCCTACAGTGAGAGCTCAAGCAGCAATATTAGCAGAAACTGGTATGAGTCAACGTCGAATAGCAGCACAGCTGGGAATTTCTCATTGTTCAGTAAACTTGGCGATTCGGAAATCTGCGACTGGCTCATTTAATGATTCTCCCCGAATCGGTCGTCCAGAAGCTCTAACAAGGAGGGATGAACGGATACTGAAGATAATGGTAATGAAGAAACCTTCAATGTCGCTGCGAGAAATCAAAGCTGAGCTGCATCTAGCTGGAATCAAAGCCTCTTCATCTACTCTTTCCAGAAGGCTCTGCAATAATCTTGGTCTTAAGAGTTACAGACCTGCGAAAAAGCCAAAGCTCACTCCAAAAATGGCGAAAGCTCGCTTAGAGTTTGCTCGGCGCTATCTTCACTACACAACAGAAGATTGGGAAAAAGTCTAATGGAGAGATGAGTCAACATTCGAACAACTTAGTAGTCGCATCAAGCATGTCCGAAGACCTCCGAAGACAAGGCACCATCCACGTTATGTGATCCAGACTATGAAGCATCCTTTGAAGCAGATGGTCTGGGGCTCAATGTCTGCAAAAGGTCGCGCCGGCATATCTTCCTTCCTACAGGAATGACAATGAACGGTAAAATGTACCTCAACGTTCTAAAAGACAAACTTCGTTTACATATGGATATCCATAATACAGAAACACTGATGCATGACAGCACTCCATGTCACCGCGCCAAAATCGTATCTGATTGGTTGCGCTCAAATTCCGTCAATGTCCTCAAATGGCCCGGAAATTCTCCGGACTGTAATCCCATCGAGAATTTATGGTCTGCGATGAAGGACCATGTGGCAGCTATGCGACCGAAGAGTGCAATTGACTTGAGAAATTGCATCAAGGCAGTTTGGACAACGAAATTATCAACTGAATACTGTGCGGAGTTAGTTAAGTCAATGCCTCGTCGTCTGGCAGCCATCATTGAAAGTAAAGGTTATTGGACCCGCTATTAGTTTTTGAAGCAGTTTTATACATTTTGCATTATTTCATTTCATGCATTCTAAAATTTGTAGGAATATTATTAATAAGATGAAACTGAAATGAAAATTAGCGTTTTTTGCAAGTGTTCTTAAACTTTTGCAAGAGACTGTATAGAAGCATAGTTTTTAAACCCTCTTAGAAAGAATATGCGACAGCGCATCAATCGATGTATAAAAATCAGTTCATGTATGAAAATCCATGTTCAAAAAAAAGTTTTATTTTTTTACTTTACTTGAGTTATGAACTCCTTTTGACCAATGTTTACCGTTCATCATAATTAAATCGTGTCTCAATAATCCTTACCCATCCCTATGTGAAGAAATGTAAAAAAAACAGAATGAATTTTGATAAACGACTTGTTTTAGAACTATACGGTTTGCCGCAACATTTGGCCACACTGTAAACTGTAGGGCACTAGTTTAGGCACGAAGCCGAAATTTCGTGCCAGTTAGCGCATAGTTCGTGCCTTTCTAGTGCCTCGAGGCACCAGTAGGCGACACTAGGCAATACTAGGCACCAAACCAAATGTTTGTTTATCCAATGAAATCGAAGGAAAAATCATTAGGCACGAACTCGGAACTATGAACTTCGTGCCTACTCGTGCCTTGTGTTGGTTAGAATTGATGCCTAAATTTCGTGCCCTAGAGTTTACAGTGCAGAATTCTTTTGCTGTGTTAGTTGGTGAACGTTGGAGAACGAAGAGCAGCTTAGAAGAATCAATTCATGATCTTTTGTTGTCATTGAAGTGATGTAGGTAACAAATATTGCTGCTCTCCAAGGCTGTCATGACACGGACAATCTGTAAAATAATATCATTTCTTTCTGCTTTGCTATCATGATCAGTCATTTTCGTTGTGATTTCTTCAAAACTGCATAAATGTGTGTATCTCACATATTGAAACAATTCTGACTGTATCGAACTGTATCTCCCTTGAGTTCATTTAATAAAATCGAATGTGTATACACAACGTAAGTGTATACACATTGGGGATTTAATAAATGCGGAGTTACTACTCTACAAAACATACTTACTCTATGGTGGCAGGTTTTGTGATGATCACGCATAAGAAAATACTATTGTTAAATAAGGCTTAGCCTTAAAGCAAAATAACATTAACGTGGATTTTTGAGGGCAACAATGTAGGACATTTCAGAGCGCGTAAGTACCTGAAAATGTCCTACATTGTTGACAGAAAAAAGCTATGTTAATAATATTGTGCGTAATTTAAATGAACTTGGCAGTAATATATAAAGGACTAGATAGTGAAAAGGCGTATTTTTACCTTGTGTGCAACGAAGTCAGTGAGAATCAGCTGATATTGCATGAATTTGAAAATATTAGTAAGCGAGCAATAAAATTTGCTTTTCACAACTGCCTCCTTTTAGTAATTGCAGAAACGAAAACAAGAAATTAGCGCTTGTAAAAAGTTTGGGGAGAGCTTTCTGTGAGTAGATGAATACATGACTTAACAAAATAATTCCAAATGACTTTTCTGAACAGAAAAATGAACCGCATCTTTACTTGTGATCATGCAGCTATTTTGTTTCTTTATGAAAGGCAAGGGCGGACCTGGAAATGGTTAAAATGTAAACCGTAGACACAAAAATTATCCTACAAAATTGCTGACAAAATCAACCGACGATTGTCACCTCCAATATCCTGCGATATCCGACGAATTTGTAGGTTCTCCACCGACATCGAAACAGATGTTTTATGCAAAGTAACTAAACAAAAGCTGTTTAATATTAATTATTTCATTCGATTAGTGATTGCTTGATTTTTGGGCAATCTGTATTAGTAGTAAGCAAAACTCCACTTCTGGACCGCGCAAGATGGCCGCCATCGCTGAGTCCCCCCCCTCTGGCACGGCAGAGTGTCGTGGTCGGCCGCCGTGGTACTTCGTGTCTGAGTCCCCCCCCCTCTGGAACGACAGAGGTTGTGGTCTGTCGTGGTGTGCCGGCCAGGTGGGTCCACGTTCACAACATGTTCGCTGACGTCCCCCCCCCCTGGAACGACAGAGGTTGTGGTCTGTCGTGGTGTGCCGGCCAGGTGGGTCCACGTTCACAACATGTTCGCTGACGTCCCCCCCCCCTCTGCAACGACAGAGTGTGAGACTCGGGTGAGTTGGTCCGACCGCCTGGTTGACGTGGGCGACCGTCTAGGTTGACGTGGGCGACCGCCAGGATTAGTCTTGAGGCTATAGTGTGTGATGTTTTTGGTGCAATCTGCTGAATGTTGGGTTGTAAAATGGGTTGTTTCGAGTGGAAGGAGTGGTCGGATGAGAAAACGGAGGTCAGATTCGGATTCAGCGTGAAATTCTGCATCGGTAGGGTGAGTTTCAACTCAATCGGAGAGAAAAAATTTTCGGCTGACGTACCCCCCCCCTGGACAGCTTGCTTCGATTTTGGCTTCCAGTGGACGGATTTTGTCGTGCGATAGCTCGTTTGAAAGCTAAGAGTGAGACAAATTCAGTGAAAGAATCGGCTTGTTCGTATCTGCCTTCGTTTAGATGTGAGACGCCATTTAAGATTTTGGGACATTGGCGAAAAACGACAGAGTTAGAATTTGGGACGTTTTGGGCAGTAGCTTCAAAACGAAGTATCGGATTGGTAAACGGATGCCAGATTTGGAATCAACTTGATGTTATTGTCCAATGAGGATCATCATCCAATGAGAATCAAGCATTTCTTTATAAATAGCGAGCCTTCCACAGCGAGAATCATTCCATCGTTGAATCACACGAGTGACGGACGCACATTTTCTCTCTCCCTAGTTCCCTGTTCTATTATCCAACTAAAATGGTAAGTCGCTACTTCCCTCCCTCTCCTCCCTTGAACGTAAACTTAATACAATCTTTTTTCATTTTCAGGCATCTACTCCATCTACTGCACTAGTAGGACAAAATGGCGGTCAAACGTTACAAGGTTCGCTACGGTCAGATCATCTACAACTGAGGCCAGTGGAAGAAACAACCAAGGTACATAATCCTACACCGCTACAGCGTAAATTTAAACAAGCCTTGCGTTATGATGATCATAGCGTAGTACTCCAAACGGGAATGCTCCCTTCCACGGATGTCAAGATAATGCACAATCAGTATGGGGACTACATACTGATCCCCGTGAGTCCGTACATTCGCCACCAACTTGATACTATTGAGGAGTACGTGACATTAAATATGGACATTCCTACTCCTCTTGCTCAAGAGTGGAAGGCTAGAGATGACAAGGATACTCCCTATAGAAAGATTTGGGATGGTAATCACATTTGCCTACCGGTATCACATTGGTGTACTTACTATAAGAAGGATGGAGATCATTCAATACCCATCAGATGTGATGAGCTCGGAGAAGGTACTTGGGATATCCTTTTCAAAGTGAATGGGCTATATTATGGTCGACACAAGGATAATAAAATAGCCTCTCTCTCCATGCATATGGAATCCATCCTATATATTCCGAAACCACCCAACGTGGACGACATAATTGATCAAATCCTTAACAGCAGTGGTACGAAGCGCAAGTCGGAGAAGAATGCTACATCAAAACGCAAATCAAAGAAGGAGAATTGCTAGTCCTTTCCTAACTCTACCCTATGACAATTCGCTTATGTGCTTTGAGTGTCGTAGACGTGGTCTTATTAGATACATTTTACTTCTTCGTTGCCATCATATCATTTGTGTATTTTGTCGTGAAAAGCATCGATGTAATTCTTCATTTTGTAATATGTTATAGAACGTTTCCTTAGATGTGTAAATTTCCGTTTTAGGCTTCTATCATCATTTTTATGGATTGTGAGGGTGAACCTGTACAGGAGCTCAGTGCTATTGCTATGAACAATTGGACATATCAGATTGTTAGTGTCTATCATCAACATGCCAACTGCGATCCCAATGTTGATCAATGGGCGAGAAAACACATTCATGGACTTAATCTGAAATATTTGCAAGACTATGGCTTTTCTTGTGAAAGTGCTCTTCTTATTGACTTTAAACGATGGTTAGCTGCTTTCAATGTTATACGCATCTTTTGTAATAATCCTGGTAAGGAGAGGAAAGTATTTCCCAATCTAATCATTGATGATATTTTGCTCCCGCCTTGGGATAGTAGAGTGAATCAACATTATCATGAAGTCACGAAACGTTTTAAGGATTTGTGTGTTCCTATTTTGTCTGTTCGTTGTAGTAGCTACGTTCATAACCAATGCTTCTTTCCTCCTTACCTCAACACTGCCAAAGTCCTGTATGGTTATCATTGCTCGCTGTATGATAGTTATCAGCTGTATCTATTTTATCTCTTTCAAACCATTGATTTATAATGCATGCTTGTTACCGTTATTCAATAAATGTTACTATGAGAAGAGTTGTTGTTTTCATGCAATGGATGGGATAGATAAAGGGCGATCATGTCTTTCTCAAACGACTGCGGAACATTACGTTTTCATAGGCAAAGTTTAAAAGGAGCTGTTCAAGATTATGTGATAAAATTTCATAAAGATGAGACCGACATCGAAGCAGTGGTTGATGATGCTAGCACTCTATTTCTAGAGTTAATGAATACATTCTCTGATAGCATTATCATGGCGCGATTAGTTGCGAAAATTAAGTTTAGTCATTTTGGAAAGGAAGAGGTGGAAAGTCGCTCTTTCCATTTTGCTTCTTATTCAATGGAAGTGGTAGATCACCCCCAAGAATTTTTTAAAAGACATATGATAAAAATTGCTGAACGTCTTAACGCATTTAACCATCATGGTAGCAGTCTAGTGATTGAAGCGATTTCAGATATTCACATTCAACTTTCCATAAAGAAAAATTGAAAATGCAGTGGTACTTGATTGTAGCACAACTGGTTTTCGAGCTATGTCTGCTCACTCTCGAAGTATATTCCTTCTGTACATGCGTCTATTATTTAGAAAAGGCTAGCAAATTCATATCTTCAAAAAGACTTGCTATAGACATCAGTAACGGTGAAACTATGTGTTGCGATGTATGTAAGCGAAAGGATGGAAATGAAAAGCGCATCTTCAAGAGATGTAAGCATGCTTTTTGTCAACGCTGTTTCATACGTAATTGCATTCAACTTTGCCAATGTAACCACTGTGATATTGCTCATTTCGAGTGTCACTTATGTCGCAATAGTTAGTACCTATGCAAATGTGGTAAAGATAGGTTTTAGCAAAGACTAACACGGAAAATGGCGAAACGTAAAATGGCGAAACGTAAAAGTCAAAAGTTTTCTTCAGCCATTCAAGCTCTCCGACGAATGAAAGCAAATCAGCGATACAATGCTATACGACATGCTAACGATAAATTCATTTGTGAAATTATTTCTCATGTGAGGAAGTTGAGGACGAAGAAATTAGCGCCAAAACAACGAAAGTTACTTAAGCGATATGCTACGAAATTGCGTTTCATCTCCAATCCTAAAGTCACCCTTCAAAGAAAGAGGAAAACTCTAACACAAAAGGGCGGTTTCCTTTCAGCAATACTTCCAATGATAGCTCCTGCCGTGGGCAACCTATTGGGTAATATCTTTGGCTCTAAGCGTTAATTATGCAAATGTTGAATCTCAAAGTGATAAAATGGATTTCAGACTTCAATGTGATAAAGTTCTGACTGTATCAGGTCCATCTCATGCAGGTAAAACTGTTTTCACGCTGAATTTATTGGATAAAAGAAGGGAGTTGTTTAAGGAACCTATCAATCGAGTGATTTGGTGTTATGGTATTTATCAACCGTCGCTGTTTCAGGAATTGCAAAGTCGCAACTTTATTCGACATGAAGGAATTATTCCAGTGGATAAACTTCAGTCTAATGATGTTGTTGTATTGGATGATTTATTAAAAGAAAGTAAGAATTCAAAAGATGTTACAGATATGTTCACTCGCGCAGCACACCATAAAAGGTGTTTTATCATCTATATTACACAAAATTTGTTTCCTGATGGAAAAGAAGCTCGTACACGAAACCTGAATACACACTATTATGCTATTTTCAAGAATCCGCGAGATAAAAGTCAATTTGAAATTTTAGCGCGACAAGTTGCACCCAGAGGATCAAAAGCCTTAATTGAAATTTTTCAAGCAGCTACTGAAAAACCATACGGTTACTTATTCATTGACTTTACGCAAGAGTGTCCGGAAGAATTTAGATTTCGAAGTGATATTTTGAAAACTCCCATGATTATCTACAAACTATGAGTTCTTATTCTCGCATGATTGTTATTCCTCAGGATGAATATGTACAATTGACTGCCATGCAGCAAGTAAAGCAACCTCTTGCAAATCAAATGTATAGGAAAGAAATAGATTATCAGCAAAATGTTCACATCAAAGATCCACATCGTGCTGTATTATTACAATCGGAAACTGTTGAGCAATTGAAAAACTTGAAGAATAAGATGCGTGACTCTGTATCGACTGCTACACCTTTAGCATCTCGCGCACATGCCATATCTCTTTTCAACAGTATTGAGCCCCATCTCAATGTAAATGATAGAGGAGAAATCATTACAGATGAAAATAAAGTGATTGATGCTTCACGTTATGAAGACTTGATTCAGTATGCGACACGTAGAAAGCGCCGTCAGGGCTATGTTCCACCTGGTTGGTCATACTTTCTTAAACTATTGAAAAAGCATAATGTGCCAAAATTTGCTTTAAATAATGAGACATTGAAAGAACTTGATTCAACAGTGGCTACTACTCCAATACCTCAGACGATGAAAATGCCAACAAATTGGTTTAAGGCGTCACCTGCTACATCCCCTCCCACACTCACTAAGCAAACAAGAGGAAGAACTCGACGTAGATCTACATCGCCACTAAAACTGGTAAAAGGAAAACGTAAAACAGCTCCTCCCAGGAAATACATGTTCTCAGACTATTAATATGAAGCAGATGTGTTGCTTGCCATGTAATGAGCCGCCAGAGGTGAATGTCGTTGTCACTTGCACTTGCTGCGCCAGCTCTCATAATGAAACCCCTAAGCAATGTGAACACGATCGCAAAACCGCTAAAGCTAAATGCTGCAGTTGTTGTAAATGTAGAAAGGGAAGAAAACAAAAAGATGAGAAGGAGGAAAAAGAGTCAGTCGTCATCGACTGAACGTTTGAAGTCAATCTATTATGATGTAAAACATCCGGCAGGATTTGCATCTATCAAGAAATTATCAAAAGCGAGTGGTCTTCCACAATCACAAGTGAAACGATGGTTAAAGGGTCAGGCTACCTATACACTCCACAAACAAGCGAAAAAGAAGTACCGCACCCGCCATTATATTGTTCATGACATCGATGAACAGTGGCAAGCAGATTTGTGCGATGTTGCCTCCATTTCAAAACATAACTCGGGCAATAATTTTATTTTAACCGTCATTGATATTTTCTCGCGTTATGCGTGGGCTCAACCTTTAAAAACTAAAGAAGGGAAAGGAGTAGCAAAAGCATTCCAAACAATTTTTCGAGAAGGTCGCATTCCAAAAAGAATTCAGAGTGATCAAGGAAAAGAGTTTGAAAATCAGCATGTGACAAGATTATTTGAGAGGCATGACATTGAGTTGTTTAGTGTAAAGAGCGCTTATAAAGCTGCACTCGTTGAACGTTTTAATCGCACATTAAAAAATCGCTTGTGGCGACATTTTACTGCCAACTTGACACAAAATTGTACAAAGGTTCTACAAGATACACTCCATGCCTACAATCACTCTATCCATCGTTCTATTGGACTCAGACCAGTAGATGTAAATGCTGACAATGTAGATAAAGTGCGCGAATCATTCCAACGTAAACGCACTCATGTGAAAAGTGATGTGAAAATTGGCGATAAAGTTCGTATCTCAAAAGTGAAAAGTGTTTTTGCTAAAGGGTACCTCCCGAATTGGACAGAGGAGGTATTTACAGTATCAAGGATTAATCAAAAAGACTCTCCGACCACCTACAAGTTGAAAGATTACGATAATGAAGAAATTGAGGGTAGCTTTTACCGCGATGAGATTGAGGTAGTCACTGAAAGTGAAACATATTTGGTAGAGAAAATCATTCGATGTAAAAAACGGCAAGGTGAAGAATGGTGTCTTGTTAAATGGACTGGTTATCCTTCAAGTATGAACTCTTGGATGCGTCGTGCCGACATCTTTCATCTAAGTGATCGACAGTGATTCATGCAAAGTTGTAACTAGCAATGTTTAGGGTTTGAGCTATGAATCCAACTGCCTCATTTTATTCACGACCCTCCTATGTAAGTGGCGGAGGACAAATTTACATCGGTGCTCGCCGCCAACGTGGAGGTAGCATACTTGGTGCACTGAAATCTGTTGTAGCACCTCTCATATCCAATGTCGGTAGATCTTTGAAACGAAATGTTTTAAGTAATGCCGTTGGCTTTGCTGGTGATGTTGCTAGTGATCTTTCCAGAGGTAGAAGTTTTAAGAGCAGTTTGTTGAATCGTGGGAAGGAACGCGGTTTAAAAACATTGAAGCAGACCATTGCTGGTGTTACTCAAGGAAAGAAATCACCTAAACGAATGAAAAAAGGAAGGAGGAAACATCGCGGAGCTGGTAAGGTGCGATCTTCAGTCAAAAGGCATTCACGCAAACGTCGTAGAGGCTCTAATCATTCATCAGGCGCTAAACGACGACGCTGCTATAACTTCTAATCATGGAGTGTAAAACTTCCGGTTTTTGTTTGTTCGATCAACAAGCCATACAGACAGATATTCTTAGTTCAAGTATTGTAGATTATCATCCTCGAACAGCTGAGAATGCTGGCCCCATTGAATTTGTTATTCCTGGTGGTAGTGATGACTACATAGATTTGAGTTATGCGATGCTTGATTTGAGGTTTAGAATTCAGCAAGCAGATGGAACTGCTATTGACGATGCACATAAAGTTGGACTGAACAATTTACCATTGACTACATTACTTCGTGATGTTTCTCTAACGATTGGAGAGCAGCAAGTGGAAGGTGGTCAAAGCGATTATCCCTATAAATCATATTTCAATCATGTATCACAGTTTCATCCAGCAGCACAAAAAAGTCATATGGAAGCCATGGGATGGTACAGAGATGAAGCAGGAAAATTTGATGTTGAAACAAACAGTGGCTTTGTAAAGCGATCTGCTATGATTAAAGATAGTAGAGTATGTCAGCT
This sequence comes from Prostheceraeus crozeri, assembly GCA_907163375.1. NCBI lineage: Eukaryota > Metazoa > Platyhelminthes > Polycladida > Euryleptidae > Prostheceraeus > Prostheceraeus crozeri. Next base: position 22,529 of record CAJQUW010003968.1, read on the forward strand.
ATATGGTCCGCTGAATTTAGACTTCTTTAGACAGTCAAAGTTTTTACTGTGTAATACCAGCATGCGACTCAAGCTGACATTGAATAAGCCTGAATTTGCGCTGAATGCATTTGCTAAAGTTGACAATTTTAGAATTCATGTGGAAGATATTGCACTTTACATTCGTCGAGTAGTACCGAATCCAAGTGTCATTAGAGGGCATGCTGAAGGCCTTAACCGCCAAAATGCCATTTACCCCGTTCAGCATACAAAGCTTCTCACCTTTACAATTCCGAAAGATCAAAAGAGTTTCATGAAAGATGGCCTCTTTCCATCGGAAGCACCGAAGCTCCTCATGGTGGCAATGGTTGAAAATGATGCATTTAATGGTAATATAAAGAAGAATCCTTTCAATTTTAAACACAATCAGTTAAGTGAAATTGCTTTACGTGTTAATGGTGTGAGTCATCCTGGTCCACCCTACAAACCAGATTTTGCTTCGGATCAATTTATGCGCAGTTATGTTGATTTTATGGATGTCTTTGGCTTTTACAATACGGATGATACCAACGGACTGACTATGAAAGAGTTTAAGAGTGGATATACTATTTATGCATTTGATTTGACTGCTGACAGCGATATTAGTGCACCCTATCGTCAAGCGAACGTGCCTCATAATATTCGTTTGGATTTGACGTTCAAAAGAACACTACCTGAGACGATCAATGTATTAATTTATGCAGTCTTCGATTCAAATATTGAAATTACAAAGTATCGTGACGTGATTCTTCAGTATAATCGTTAATGAGTTGGTTGACTGCTGACGATATTAAGACTAAAGTGCAGCGTAATGCAGACGAAGCGACGTTGAAAGCTTTCGATAATGTCTATTCACTCGATACCTTACCACCTGCAGTAAATCACTATCCCATCTTTATTGTGCTAAACACTCATTCACAGAATTTAGGCGGTGAGCATTGGAAAGCGATCTTTATTGGAGAAGACCGACGTGGTGAACTATTTGACTCTCTTGCTCAACCTCCAAATATACCAACACAGCAGTGGTTGAGAAAACATACGCGTCAATATCAGCGAAATGAACGCATACTACAACATCCACTTTCATCAACGTGTGGTGCTTTTGTACTGTACTTCATCTTAAAACGTTTACATGTATCTCGATTTGCATCTGTTATTCAAAACTTTTCATGTAATCCATCCTCTAATGAAAAAATGATTTGTAAGTTCTATCATGATTTGAAATAAAAACATCATGTTGGAAAAATTGTTTTTTATTTTACAATCCGCTGGGTACGTACATACTCAATGAGATAGTCTAGGATCATATTTGCTTGTTCATGAGATTTTAGTCCAGTAATGATCACTTTACTATTATGAAAGATTGCCACATGCACAGGTAACCAACAACTAATGAGAGCTGCAGGAAAAAGTTCGGGTTCATAACACAAACTGTAACTGCTGGTATGAATCTTCAAAAATGATAGACTGTCACTCAATTGAGTAGAGATCACCATATTGTCCACAGTCAGATTCGACATCACACACCTCTCCCTCTTCCATATCCGACGTAGTAGTCTTTGTAGCTCTAAGCGCATTGACTGCGCCGATGAATGAGAAAGGGCGCCGAGAATCTGTACAGTCCCATTTGGGAAGAGTTGAAGATTCCGTGAATTGTTCATCTTCACCACTAACATTTGAGGACGGCCCGGGTAATACTTGCTGTTTGGAAGCTGTTGGTGTAATGTTGTGAGATCGATTTTGGTGTAGAGTCTGAAGCGACGGAGAATGTTGACGATGGTGTAGCGATGGCGCTTCATGATGAAAGAATGAGTAAATTGAGCGATGTACCTTCCTTTTATACTTTTCCCAACTACCTTGATGAAATGTGAAGTTAGTATGAAGTTGGGAATGATAGAGTTGAATTCGCCGATTGTTGACGCGCAGCCAGATGCGATTTCCAATACGTGAATGTCTTTTCATATAGAAGTATTTCAAGTCCTTCATGATATGATGTAGAGATTGAAAATGACGATAAGATAAAACAAACTCTCTTCTCACATTTCCAGTTGAATCTTTGAAATAGACGTTTCGATCATGATCCGTTTCAATACGTTGTAGGGAATCTAATTTCCAACTCATGGTGCGTGGTAATCATATCTGATTAAGATTTGCATAGTAGGGCGATGAACTCACGACGAATAAATGTCATGATGGAGCGATGTATGTATCTTCTATACTTCTCCCAATTGTATTTGCGAAATGAGAAACAGTTTGCGGAATGAGAATGGTAGATTTGAATTTCATTTCTGTAATGTTGAAGCCAAACTTGATCACCCAAGGAGATGAATCTTAATGTTTCAAAATATTCCAAATCCCTCATGATATCATTGAGGTTGACAAATTGTCGCCATGTTAATGTAATTCCTCTTGATGTATGACCATGAGAATTTTTGAAATGTACGTTTCCATCACGATCAACTCTGATATATTGTAGAGAGTCCAAAATCCAAGTCTTCATGATGTTATGCAAAGTTGCAGATTAGCAATATAAAAATGTCGTTTTATCATATTTTGCTTAGCAATGCGGCTACAAAGAGATTTACTAGCAATCGAGCCGCACTCTTTTCTACTCCCATTGATCATGCACAACAGCTAAATGGGAATTGGGAAGTGGGTGTCACTCAACTTGTTTATAGCAACTGTGTCTATACTTTTGATCATGAGGTGATGACTATTAATATGAGGCGTACAGCTGCTTATCAATGTGAAAAGGGGTGCCGAGTATACATTCCACAGTGGTCAAAGAAAGATCTCTTATCATGTAAAAAGTTTATATATGATTTCTTGAATAAAGCGTGTAAACATATTGTCCAATTTACTCCGCACAATGATGATTATAATTATGTACATCATGTAGTTGAGAAAGATTGGATTGTTGGTTTAAGTCCAAGTTTAAGAAATGATTTAGGCTACCTCGCTAACGCCTTAACAAGCTATGATAATTTTAACGTTAATTACCACATAAGTGGTCATAAACAGTTAATATATCGAGAGGAAGCTTATTATGTAGATCTTATTCCAAGAAATGAGAAGACGTTGGTGAAGAAGATTGTGATTAAGCCAAGAAAGACAAACATGACTCCTGAAACATTATTGAAGAAATTTAATTATCTCCTTCGAGTTGATGGCAAACAAGTGGCAACATTGACTTATATTAAATCATCTAATCATATTGCAATAAGCAAATTAAATGATGATGATCTAGTATTAGTTTGTTCAAAAGATTTTCATCAGTTCTTACGACATCGTTCTGCAGCTGTTCATGGAAAATCTGATATGCAACATTTACCATGTGAAAGGTCAAATCAATTTGATACAGAATGGACCGTATCTTTATACAGAAAGTGTGTAGAGCCTTTAGGTGGTATCTTACATGAAACAAGAGTGTTGATGCCTCGCATTATTACTTCGATTAAATTGGTTGTAGATTATTTAAATGAAGTGATTAATGACCAACATATTTTATTTTCTGAAAAAGAAGGTACTTTGTCTCTCACTATAAGTGGAAAAGGTATTGAACTAATTATGGATAAAACTCTAATGGACATTTTGGGTTTTGATCAAAATATCTTTAAAAGTGGTACTGTAACCAAAGCTAGCGCAGACATGTCGCTATCGCGTCGTATTAACTATTTTCAGATATATTCCAATATTGGTGAAGATGTACGTGTGGGAGATGTTGAAGCTCCATTGCTAGCAATGATACCATACCAGCCAAAAAGCTGCAGTATTTTATCTGAGCATACTTTCAAGAAAGTGCATTATACAAAGCTGAAATCAAACTACATCCCACAAATTGATATTGCCATTTATGACGATGCTGGTGCGTTGATTCCTTTTCATAAAGATGCTGTGACAAGTATCACACTCCATTTCCGAATGAAGAGTTAATGCAAACGTATGCTAATATATTTTTCCAATGTGAATAATATGGAAAGTGAAAATAAGGACTCGTTTCTAATCTACTTGCCCAGTAATGCTTCTATGAATAAATTTCCCAAAAATAAACCATCAGACTATCGAGTAGAATTAAATCGCCCACTGCATTTAGAAGGTGAATGGGAGGTTGGCGTTTCTAGTATTTGCTATGATAGCAATATTCAGAATGTGAATGATTTGGAAGAAATGATATTGACTCCTCGCACCCATGATGGAATAACGATGAATAATGCATTTCAGTTCCCATACAATTTAACATCAGATGGAAAGTGGAACTATGAATGGATTCAGATAAAATCAGATTCTTATGAGCCATTTGGGAATGAGAAAATTATTAAGGCATTCAACAGTGGTAATACTTCCATCATGAAGAATAAAAATCAGAAAGCTTATGAGTTTACTATCTATCATTGGAGTGGGAGACAGTTCCTCCGCTTTCATTCTTTTACTAAAGGTCTTACGCTGAGGTTGGATAGTGAATTCTATCCACATCTTGGTTTTGGTCATGGACTACATCTAACGTCAATTGCTACTGCAAATGTTAAAAAAGTTTATTCAAATCGAATCAACAAATTTCATTATAGATTTAAAATATTTGATGAAGATGTTGTAGAATGCGAAGAACGCATCATTTTGAAAAAGCGTGGTGTTCAACCTTTATCACTTATTGAGTTAGTAAAACGATGGAATGAGACTGTGGGTAAGAAGTATGGAGAGAAAATTATGGCGGACAAAAATAAGTTGGTTATTCAGAAATATAATGACAAACTTACAGTTTATTTCTCTCCAACCTTGCGTCATTTTGTAAGACATTATACGCCTATTATTGGAAGCGGTGTGGTGTATGGTTCTCATGAATATCACACTAAAGCTGATTCAGTTAATGATGAATGGTGGGTGGACATCTATGGTGATCGCATCAAGAAAATTTACCAGTCTTATGAAGAATCTAAAGTTGCTATCAATATAATGCCGCGTCTATATCATACAGTTGAAAGCTTCATTCATGTAGTAAATCCTTATATACAACAGAAGTTGAAGCATGTGATGAAAAGTAAATATGATGCAAAGACACACCACATTTCGTTTTCAATTGAAAATCAACGCGTTGTTCTGAAACTGGGTGATGACATTCAATGTCAATTGAGTAAAAATTTGAAAAAACTCTTTGGCTTTTCAATGCTACAAACTGTGTTTGCTGCTGCGCATACGATTGGTATAGAAACACCAATGACACTTGATAAACATGAACAACACCTTTACATTCAAAGTGATTTGATTTTACCTATTTCTGTTGGCGAGAAAAAAGAATACATTTTACGTGATTTCATTCATGATAAAGACGCTTCATATGGAATAGTCGAGAAGATGTTTGAATCTATTTTCTATCATCCCGTCGTCAAACAAACTATACCCTCTATTGCTATCAAAATTACCAATGGTTTACAAGAGTGTATCCATGTGAAAGATACTAAATCCCTCGTAACTTTAGTGTTTCGGAAAACAAAGTGAAGTCATTGTGATATGTTTATTGAAATAAAAATATGTATATGAAAAAGTCTTTTCACAGATATAGGGGGAATGGGCTGACTGTAGGCATATATTCACAAGGAAGAAACGATCTCATGCGATACATAAAACAACCATGTATATCTACAAAAAGCAACATCAAAATACTGAGTTAAAGTTGATTATGTCAATACATCTCCTGAATGTGGTAGCGTGAGTTTTATTCTTTTGGGTGGAGGTATGTTTGTGTCAGGATGTCCATGTGGAAGAGATGTGTTATGTCCTATCCAACACCTCTTATCCTCCCATGCTGAAAGTGCTCGTTTCTTGAACGTGTACGTTTTCACAGTATGAACTTGAGATTTTAAGATTGTCATATTGACAAACGTTATAGTTTTATTTTTATAGGCCTTCTTATAGGACCGATGTTTCATTTTATGAACAATGGATTTTGATATACCTTTAGCACGCTTAATACTATCTGCACATTCTTTTAGTTTCATGGAATACATTTTAGGACGGAGGAGAATCATTTCATCTATTTCCTTTCCTGCTGTTTCATCCTTAAAACAACCAAGTTTGGCTTTATTCTGTATGGAATAGAGTGGATGAGTGGGATTGTAGTTAGATGTATCGAAATATTTTTCTAATGACTTACCTACTTCATTAAAATTTAAATCTTTTTGAGTGGTAATTCCTAAAAAGAAACTATCTGTATCACCACCCAGCAAGCGAACCTCTTTTACGAGAGGGCATGGTTTTAATATTTTGTAGAAGAGTTGATACATTTCAAGCTTGGAATAATCTAAAACGGCTTGCCCAATATAGATGGGTTTGCACAACTCAACTTCTGATTTAATCATTTTAACACCTACAAGATCCTCATCGATGATGTCTCTATCAATGAAAAGAGGTGATGAGGTCAATTTGTGATATTTTTGTTCATCAACGACTAGTTTGTAATTCATACGTTTTCTAACATCCTCCATGGTCTTTCCGAATAGACTATTATTCTTATATTTATAAAAATCCTTTTCAAAATTATTTTGGGCGAGTGCACGTTTTTGACTGTTACTATCTATGTAGGGTTTGAGGAAGGCTTTCTGTCTAAATTTGATAATGCGGTGAACTGACTTTAGAAGCATGCCCATTTCTAAATAGAATTTTAATATGCAGAAGTGTACGAGATAATTTTTCTTATCATATTGGGTGAGTAAAAGTTTGCGGCATGGTTTGTACCTTGGCTGTCCACACTCTGTTAAGTTATTATGAAATTGTGACATGAATGGTGAAAACATATCTTCAGTCACTTCGCCAGATTCAGGTGCGAGTGGGAAATCAGCAGTTTTATTTTTAATACTATTTGGATAAATCAAATCCACTTCAAAATAATATCCCCAATCACCTTCATCTGGAATATTCAGTATGTTTGAAGGGTTGGAGTAATACTCAAGCTCATTTTGATTTAACCAACTAAACTCGGAATGAGGTAGTGGTTTAGACAGTGAACTGCCATATAAATTATTTTGGTCATAGTACTTTAGGTGGATATGATCATCACCTACTGTTTCAGATTTTATATGATGTTTATTTACAAATGTGAGACCACCGCGTATTCCGCGCTCAAATATATTATACATCTCCGGGTCTTGTAAGAGATGAATGGTCTCACCAGTCATTTTAAAGGCTGATTTAAAGGACATGGCTGGTAGACTGACAAAGTGGATAGGATCTAATTTGTCTTCTTCTAATGCCACTCGTCGAAACTCCTGAAAGACATCAGCCAGCAAAATGACATCTAATTCTAAGTAAGCGATCATATAATCGCCAAACGTTTTACAATTAAATTTTAACCATGCCTCTTGAGCATGTTCATAGTCCTCTACTGGACAATCTTCACCCGTCAAATCGTTTTTGAATTTGTCAATGGAAGGAAGGGTTGTTTCATTTAGTTTAGACATTGAGCTAAAATACGCATAAGGAAAGACTCCTTTGCGAGTGATTATTTCATCCGTTAAGTTTGGATAGTGTTTCTTCAAAGTTTGACTATGGGGAAGAAACTTGAGATTACGAACGAGAGAAGCTAGTGACGCTGACATGAATTGAAATGAATCTAAAAATTTTATTTCGAAGAAGACTGTCTTATTTTCTTTAGTTTTATCTACTGGTACTTTTGCTGTCATTGCCATGAATTTTTCTCTCGTTTGTGCTATTACATTAAACTGCCACGATTTCATCTGGCTCAACCCTCCTTTTATGAGCATATGACTGTCATAGCCCTTAAAGTTATGAAAAATGACGGGTAGTACACGACGTCTCAACCTAAGTGAAAAGTTACATTTGGAGCAGAGTGCGTTTCTAAATTTACCAGTGATGTGATCATGATCACGCACTTTCTTAATTTTATCGTCATCAAACGTTTTATGACATTTAGGACAGGATGTGCAACTTTCAAATTTTTGTTTGTCTTCATCTGACATATGTAGTGACTTACGCTGCAATTGGGAATCATATGATTGTTGAAATTTTGCAGCTTTATCGAGAAATTCTAGAAATTTTGAAATGCAATCTTCACCTTGCCAAGTATGCATTTTGTTTTGTCTATTCCTAAAGTGGTCATGCCATACTTCATAGCAGGATATGGCTGCTGGCTTGTGGATGATATCATCAATGTAGCATTCTATGTCTGCGTAAATGACACGCAGGGGACTTAATTCGTCACCATTATCCCTATGTGAAAATATTTTATCTTTGGGCATGCGTTCCATTTGTAATTTACCTCGCTTGCACCATTCATAGTGAGTTTCAAATTTATCTTTACTCCAAAATGAGCGGATGCAGCGGTCGCATACAAAATGTTCACCTCTTTTAGAGTGCCCCAAGTGAGTGTACAAGCGAGAGATTTTGGGAATACCACAGTAGTGCCATTCCTCGCTATCATCTTGTTTTACTAATAAGAGGTTGACTACACGTTCATAACAAGTTGAACGTGAATTATAGCGGGCACCCTTCAACCCCTTCTCCCACACGTGAACGACAATTTTAATCTTATTATGTTTTTCGAACGTTTCTACATCTTTGATTTTCATGTTGTTACTATCACAACCTTCAAAGTCTAGTTCATCCTCCCACTGTCTATAGCTATAGGTGCGATCTCGATGCGCGTTGATATCATTATAGTGAAGGATGGATAGGACTGCATATTTGAAACACTGTGATTTACAATCAACATTGATGACAGCTTTCTTATTATACAACGTTTTTGGAAGTTTAAATGTGCCTCGAGCTGCATGACTTTCTAATAGGGAAATTTTGAATATGGCTGAGTCCACACCATCAAAAATGAGAGCGCTGTCGCGTTGATTGAATTTATCTACATTTGATTTTAAACATTGAATGTGAAAATTTAGCCAAGACTCGCAGTCTACAACTTCGGTTGCGGAAGAGGAAGGAACATGAAACTGTATTCTCTCCGTCACTTGACCCGTTTGAAAATCTATTTTAATATATTTTAGTTTAAGGTAGATGAGCGCCTTCATTCTAAAATTGTCTAAATTATTGAAGAGCGCTTCGATAATGTTAGAATTTTGAAGGAGCCACTCAGGAAAATCTACAATTTGAGTATTGGACTCCATGCAGTAGTCGCGTACTAAATTATTATGTGAAACATTAATGAGGGAGATGGTAGAGGTACCGTTGGTGTAGTGATCATTTGCATGCGTGTGTTGAAGTCTGTGCGAAGATCGCTGAAAGTGACTATCAAAAGAAAGAGGGCACAAATCGCAAGGAAAGGAGATGTCATCGTCAGAATCAACTTCACCTCCGGAGATTGACGCCGCTTTGCGTTGACACACACGTTGTTTGATGTGTCGAAGGAGACTGTGCTTCCTTGTAAACATATGTCCGCAGTCGGCACATTCCCACTCGTTGCCTTGCCGCGAGAGTCCTGAGCTGGAACTCACATCACCTGAAAGAGAAATCATTCTTTCATCTCTGTTCAAGCCTCAGTGTAGTGTTACAACCTACCTTGACTCAATAACTCTAAACTTTCCTCGAGAAGAGAGGGCGTTGGTGATGAAGTTGATGCCTGAAATTGAGGAAGATGCTATTAGTCACACGTTTGAGGGAGATGAGAGAGGAAATTTTCAACTTACCATTTCAACGAAATCAAGTTTAAGGTTGATACTTCTACAAGATAGAGACTTCACTCAAATTTGGAATTCACGAGATAGCAGTTCACTTGTACACCTCAAATAATAGTCAAAGAGAGAGATCGTGCGTTCGTCACTTGTATGATTCACAGATTAAATGAAATGACCTGAATGTCACTTTGCTTATATACTTTCATCCTCTTCATTCATTGGATGTTCATTCTGATTGGCTGCTTGTGTATACTTAAGAATTAGAAAAATGTTAAAGTTATCATTATTCAAAGTCAGCATTTCAAAGACAACATGACAAGTCCTCCAACAACACCAAATACCGCATTGGAGTTCTCCTCTCCATATACATCAGCAAAGGTGCTCGTTACACCAAATGCACCAAGAAAGGCGAAGGTGGAGAAGACATACAATCTCGACAATATACGAAAGTTATCATTATCGGAGGAGGATGAAGAGGAGTTGCCCGACCTAACAGGCATACGGTGGAAATATTTACAATATGATGCCGAAGGGGTGATGGAGATGACCAGCAAGTCGCACTTGCATCAAATATGGGAGTGGTACACCCCTAACTCCCAACCGCGAACCGTGGCGGAGTGGGCGTACATTGAGAAAGTGAGGGACGCTGCAGAAGAACGTTTAAAGCAGCTCAACTGTTTTTGTGATCTATGTGAAGCCAGACTCTGGGACGATATTGACGATGAAGACCTTTTGAAATACATGCCATAATAAATGTTTATTTCGTATTATCTTTGCTTTCATACTGACTTACTTGAATGGGGTTTTAGTGAATAATTTAACCATGTATACTTTTTCATTTGGAAATAGTAGCACGCTTAGTTTAACTTGTAAATCTTATAACATTTCATATGGGTGATAATGGTAGATGAAATAGTGTCAAATAAATTAAGATAGCTTACACTTCTGATACAGGGATAGCAATCGACTGCGATCCATGTGTAAAGAGCTTGTTAGACTACGGATGGGCTTAAGTGGATGATTTAACCATGTATACTTTTTCATTTGGAAATAGTAGCACGCTTAGTCTAACTTGTAAATCTAAAAACATTTCATATGGACGATGATGGTAGATAAAATAGTGTCAAATAAATTAAGATAGCTTACACTTCTGATACAGGGATAGCAATCGACTGCGATCCATGTGTAAAGAGCTTGTTAGACTACGGATGGGCTTAAGTGGATGATTTAACCATGTATACTTTTTCATTTGGAAATAGTAGCACGCTTAGTCTAACTTGTAAATCTTAAAACATTTCATATGGACGATGATGGTAGATGAAATAGTGTCAAATAAATTAAGATAGCTTACACTTCTGATACAGGGATAGCAATCGACTGCGATCCATGTGTAAAGAGCTTGTTAGACTACGGAAGAGAGAAGTGTGTTATGTTGCGTGTGGCGCGTGAGTGTCCTCCCATTTCATTCCATTCATCAATTCGTCTCATTGATAGAGACAGGTAGAACTCATTGTTCTCATAACGTATGCAATGGAAAGTTTTAGGCAACCTTCGACAGTTGGCTAAATGTCGCCCTGACGCGAATGCATACTACGTTGAGACAGAGGCAATCACTTGCAAACATGACGCAGAGAGGTTTAACAAGATTGACCATTGCCGAATGTCCCTTGCGGTATACATAGCTACGGGTTTCACCGCCGCCCTTTACAGGAACGCCCGTCGAAAGGAAGTATTACACCGAACTGCATTTGCAACGTTCAAGTTGACTGATAGCAGATTCAACTTAATGATAGTATTCGCCAGTCCGAAGACTGCCCAGGGCAAACCGCGAGGAGGTTCTATCATGTCTTGCCCCATGGTGGCCCTTAAGAGAGCCGATGGTTCGTTCTCGGTGTCAATGGTGTCAATTAAGTTGACTATTGGCTTGAATAGTCAATAGGTATGACAGCTAGGTTGTCATAGACCCTATACCGCCGAGGTCGTACTGGTGCATCTGGCACCTTTCGGATGCGGGTGGTTTTAGGAGTCCACACCTCATCCGTCCAAATGATCTTCTTGATCTTCCCCTTCTTCTCATCCTCTTCATCCCACTCGTCGAGGATGATGAAGTTGGGAATGCCGTTGTCTTCATCGGTGAAGACGGGAATGTTGTCGGCAGATGTCGCTTCCATCGTGACTTCAAATTGAATGAGAAGCGCTACAATCTTCTGGCTTATATAGGGTTTTCAACAATGAATTGCTCAACAGCGAATCAGAATGCTTCAGGGATAGAAATCGACTGCATAATGTTCAAGTTGACTGATAGCAGATTCAACTTAATGATAGTATTCGCCAGTCCGAAGACTGCCCAGGGCAAACCGCGAGGAGGTTCTATCATGTCTTGCCCCATGGTGGCCCTTAAGAGAGCCGATGGTTCGTTCTCGGGAGTAACGTCATCTTACACCCTACCAATTCTGCTGAGAGAGTCTTTGACTCTCTCTTTGGTAGCACTGTCGACTTCCACACTAGCTGGCACATGGCTAAAAAGTGGAATGTAGCGCCATTCCGTTGGATTGACAGCAGTTGCTGTCATCGGATTGCCAATCCGAGCAAGATTATTAAAAACTCTGTCTTGCTCCTCTAGCCTGACAAACTCCTCAAATAAATTTCGCGGCCTTAACTGCGGTCCGCGAGGAGAGCTGACTTGACTGGTCGGCGTCTGCATGATTGAAATGAAATGAAATGAGAGGCAGTGCTTTATATACCCCTCTAACGTGACGCAACGTTCAAGTTGACTGATAGCAGATTCAACTTAATGATAGTATTCGCCAGTCCGAAGACTGCCCAGGGCAAACCGCGAGGAGGTTCTATCATGTCTTGCCCCATGGTGGCCCTTAAGAGAGCCGATGGTTCGTTCTCGGGAGTAACGTCATCTTACACCCTCCCAATTCTGCTGAGAGAGTCTTTGACTCTCTCTTTGGTAGCACTGTCGACTTCCACACTAGCTGGCACATGGCTAAAAATTGGAATGTAGCGCCATTCCATTGGATTGACAGCAGTTGCTGTCATCGGATTGCCAATCCGAGCAAGATTATTAAAAACTCTGTCTTGCTCCTCTAGCCTGACAAACTCCTCAAATAAATTTCGCGGCCTTAACTGCGGTCCGCGAGGAGAGCTGACTTGACTGTTCGGCGTCTGCATGATTGAAATGAAATGAAATGAGAGGCAGTGCTTTATATACCCCTCTAACGTGACGCAACGTTCAAGTTGACTGATAGCAGATTCAACTTAATGATAGTATTCGCCAGTCCGAAGACTGCCCAGGGCAAACCGCGTGGAGGTTCTATCATGTCTTGCCCCTAGGTGGCCCTTAAGAGAGCCGATGGTTCGTTCTCGGGAGTAAATTGATGGGGTGGTGAAGGCAGGCAAAGATCTGCAATGAAAATGATATGTATTAGAATAGGATATACTATCTTATTTACTTTTTCACTTACCAAGTTAGTCATCCTTAGGCAGTCTCGCGGGCTTCCTGATTGAAAATTTGTGGAGATGCCCGCGCATTCTTAGTGTAGCGTGGAGGCATTTCTTGCTCGGATGTCCATGATAGCATACAATGCTTTCGTCCAGGCTTTTATTGACGAGGACTTCGCCGGCCAGATGGTTATCCCGAATAGGGATGTGGAACTCAAACAAACGATCCTGATTCACACGTTCCCACTCATCCCTCATGCGCTCCAACTTCTCACACGCCTGCCTCTCATCACCCCGCCGAGCCACAGTCCTCTCCAACTCAACATTCCTCGCTCTCAACACACTCATCTCCTTCATCATCTCCTCAAACTTCGCTTCTGCCTCTCCCATTCTCCTCTCCGCAGCACTCGCCCTCTTCTCACACTCATCATTCTTGCCTTCCAACACTCGCACATTCTCCTTCAACTCTTTCACAACACGCCTCATACGGATATTCTCATCTGCCACCTCCTTACATTTCACCTCCTTCATTTTCAGCTCACTCAACTCACTCAACGTTCTCTCATTCACCTTCCTCAAACTTTCGTAGCGATCTACCAACAAAGCATGTGCCGCTTGCTGCGACACATGCTTCTTTTCCATGTCCTCATCCCACCGCGCCGACTGCTTCCGTACCCCACCACCCTTCACTATTGGGGAAGATGAGCTCTTCGGGGGGTCGCTAATAACAATATTGGATACCTCCGATGACGAAGAGCTCAACTTCCTCACACACTTCCTCACTCGCTCCCTATCCAAATCCACATCATCCTCATCATCACTCTCAAACACTCTCTTCCGCCACTTGTCAGCCTTCAAACCGGCCACAGCATTCTCTACCTCATTCTCCACAGCATTCCCACTAGCATTCTCCACAGCATTCCCACTAGCATTCTCAACAACATTCCCACTAGCATTCTCAACAACATTCTTGGCCTCTTTCTCCAACATTCGCTCCTTCTCAGCATTCATCAACTCCACAAATCTCAAATCGGTCACCAACCCTCCTGTACACTCACCATGCCTCCGATAAAACTCGGCCTCCTGCCCAACAACCAACAGCACCCTGCACTTCACACAGGCAACCCTATTCAGGATAACCATGTGGTCGGCCCCTGCCTTCCTTATGTGGTCCCTGAGACCGTCTCGGCGGTTGATTCTACCGCATACGCACATTTTAATATGAAACTTCTTATTTCTATCGTTGTTCACCATTTTTGCTGTCAGTACTCAGATTTCTCGTTAACTGTAAGATAATGAAATTAGTATAAGTTTTGAATCATGTAGTACAGTCATATTCCTAAAGCATTACACTTAGTCAGGAATGATAGATGTGAGTGTAGTGAGTGGCACTCGATCCCGTCGACAGCCCGAAGGCCTTGTACCGATCACTAGGGAAGTGAGAGATCTTCCCCGATACCCGCTCTTTACAGCTAAAGACATCATTGTCACTGCCCCGAAGTGGTAACAGGAACGCCGAGTCAAAGGTAGTGATCAGTAGCTGGGATCTAACCCCTCAAAGCTGCCTTAGTTAAATTTCTGATAGCAGATTTGAATGTAGTATACAGCCTAGAACATAATATCATCATTCAACATTCAACTTAGTCAACATTCAACATAATATCAACAATTAGTGAGGAATGATAGATGTGAGTGTAGTGAGTGGCACTCGATCCCGTCGACAGCCCGAAGGCCTTGTACTGATCACTAGGGAAGTGAGAGATCTTCCCCGATACCCGCTCTTTACAGCTGAAGACATCATTGTCACTGCCCCGAAGTGGTAACAGGAACGCCGAGTCAAAGGTAGTGATCAGTAGCTGGGATCTAACCCCTCAAAGCTGCCTTAGACTTAGTTAAATTTCAAATCTGATAGCAGATTTGAACTCAGGATACTTGAAAACCTTAGTCTATATGTTAAAACTTTGAAAAAACTGAAAATTAAGAATTTTTAAAAAATTCCGCATTTTACTACTCATACTACTTTTAAAAAATTTTATCAGTAGTAAAGACACTATCAAACTCTATCATACAAACTTTGAAGTAGCAAGATAGCTTGCCTACTTCAAAAGATAGAGTCCTTTGCACCCGATATCGGGAGCTCAGAGCGACGACCGTCGCTTACCTCGTCTTTCGATGAAGTGATCAGACTTACGTTGTCGGGGGTTTATATATGCTCGGAAGAAAACTTAAAATGGCTCTATCTCCGAAAGTATTCATCGTAGCGACATGCGGTTTGTTGCAAACGATTTGTCTCATCATTCTTTACAATATGACACCTGAACCATTCTCATATGACCATGGGAAGTTGGTCCGCCAGCACATGTCCATGTAACATGCCACAAGTGAAAAAATTCCTAAGTGTGAGAGCTCCAGTGTGGTGAAAATTTTGAAAAATTTAAAACTTCCGAATTTCGACCTGGGACCTTTACCAAAACATTTTTCATCAAATTTCACTGACCTCCCCCCCCTCATTCACAGAAATTTGATGAAAAATGTTTTGGTGACGGTCCCAGGTCGAAATTCCACACTTTGGAAAATTTTCAAAATTTTACCCATACAAAGTCACTCTGACACTTAGGATTTTTTCAAGTGAGCGAGCTCCGACCTAAAATCTTGTAACCGCTCTAACTTGTGAACGGCTGGTCCGATTGACTCGCAACAAAAAATGTTGTCGAGCAGTTTTTTCTCTTCTTTCAAACGAGTAGCTGTAAGACAAAATCCGTCCACTAGAACCAAAGTTAGAAGATTGCTGTCGGGGGGGGGGGTCAGTGAAATTTGATGAAAAATGTTTTGGTGGCGGTCCCAGGTCGAAATTCCACACTTTGGAAAATTTTCAAAATTTTACCCATACAAAGTCACTCTGACACTTAGGATTTTTTCAGGTGAGCGAGCTCCGACCTAAAATCTTGTAACCGCTCTAACTTTTGAACGAAGACAGATAGGAACAAGTCGATTCTTTCACTGAATTTGTCTCACTCTTAGCTTTCAAACGAGCTATCGCACGACAAAATCCGTCCACTGGAAGCAAGCTGTCTAGGGGGGGGGACGTCAGCCGAAAATTTTTTCTCTCCGATTGACTTGAAACTCACCCTACCGATGCAGAATTTCACGCTGAATCCGAATCTGACCTCCGTTTTCTCATCCGATGCTTCGTTTGGACGCTACACACCAAAACGTCCCAAATTCTAACTCTGTTAAAATTTTGAAGAAAAATTTTTTCTCACCGATTGCCTTGAAACTCACCCTACCGATGCAGAATTTCACGCTGAACACGAATCCGACCTCCGTTTTCTCATCCGACCACTCCTTCCACTCGAAACAACCCATTTTACAACCCAACATTCAGCAGATTGCACCAAAAACATCACACACTATAACCTCAAGACTAATCCTGGCGGTCGCCCAAGTCCACCACGACACTCTATCGTTCCAGAGGGGGTGGGGGGGGGGACTCAGACACGAAGCACCACGGCGGCCGACCACGACACTCTGCCGTGCCAGAGGGGGGGGGACTCAGCGATGGCGGCCATCTTGCGCGGTCCAGAAGTGGAGTTTTGCTTACTACTTGTATTATTGTGTGGCAAAACCATGATTTATTTTGACATAATTTAATTAATTACCTACATTTTTGATAAAATTTGAGCTATAATGCATTGTTATTCATTTTGTTGCTTTTTGTCAGATATTGTAGGTGTTCAGTGGCAATCATCCGACAAGAACTAACAATGACCGACAAAATAGATTTTGTAGGATAAATGTCTGTCAATTGTCAGTCAACGGTTTACAGTGTCAATGTTGCTGTGTCCACCGGTGACCGACCTTGTCACTAACACCAGAAGCGATTGCCAAGTTTGGTATTAATATTGCGTGTATATGTAATTTTGCGGTAAGGAATTACATAATAAAAGAAAATGAACTATTGGTATGAACTAAATGAAAATATGGTATAAAATTGGCTTACGCTAATAAAAAAAACAAACAACATGTTATACACACAGATTTGCGATGAACGATTCCACCCGAAGGTTAACCCCAAAATGCACTCAGTTAATCATTTCCAACACATAGATCAACATTGTACTTTCAGCCTGATGAATAGCACGAAGAGTGTTGTTGACAAGGGTGAGCCTTATTAATAGCCAATTCCTTAGTGTAATATTCGTATACTCACTGAAATTGCTAATTGCATAGAGTAGGGATATAGGTAGAGTGTCAACTGAAAAAGTATCTGCATACTTTGAAAATTTTTATATGAAGAGATTCAATTTTTTGCGGAGATTACGTTCTTGAGGTCCAAAAAATGTTTTGAGCTGTTTTGAAAAAACTAAAAATTTTGCTAATTTATATACTACCGACATGACTCCCCGTTATAAGTAGCATGAAACAAGTTGGATATCAAAAGGATTGAATAAAAAGCATCGTAACTAAGCGGAATTTATGCTGGTGATCAAGGAAATATAATGAACGGCATTATAATGGAAGTCGTCATGAAATAGTCGAGATCTTAATGTGCTGTCGTGGCTGAAATTTCATAAGCTTATTTTCAATTCAATTTTCATCGTCATGAATTTATGATTCACTAAATTCATGTTTCATTTGCTGAATCTGAATGGTGGTGGACCCATTTACATCTTTCAAAGTTGATTGAAATCATTGTCCTTGATTCTGTGATTTTGCTTGTGGCAGGTTGCTATATTATATGATCTCGCTGAAGAAGATTCTCTTGAGGCTCAGCATGAAAGCAGTAGCAGGTCATCGAGTTGTTAATTTAACAAACATTACCTCTCCAAGGCTGCAAGACACAGAGGACTGTAAAATAAGATTATTTCCTTCTGCTTTATGCTATCATGATCAGTCAATTCCATTGCAAATTCTTCAAAACTACATAAATATGCATATCTCACATTTGGAAACAATTCCAACTGCATTCACCTCGGGTTCATTTAATAAAATCGAAGCTGTATACACATTTGGTATTTAATAAATGCGGAGCTGCTACTCTACCAAATATACCTACTCTATTAGTGGCATATTATTATTTGCACTTCCGAAGTTGAAACATAAACGGCCTTTGGATATTCAACTGACTAAATGTTCGATATAAATGATGTTTCTCAATGTAAAAGATTTCGATTTCCAGAATATTCCGTCGAAACAATTTCTCCTGCAGCGCAGGATCCGACCTCTCCAAAGCCAGTAAATAATTTCATTAATTTGCAGCAATTTTAGATACAGCAGTTCGCTTATTATTGTCATCATTTATACATGTTTTAGAACAACATGGAAGTCACAGCATGGCATAAGCTTATTAGTCTACTTCATCATGCTAGAACCAGGGTGGTTAAAGGCATGTCTAAAACGCTCTTTTCAGAAAAACATGCTTTTACTGTCTTTGATTCGATTGAAAATAATGTGAGCTCATCAATTGCATCGTTAAATAAATAGATCCAGCATTTACAATGAAAAACAAATTTAAATTTATCAAAATTCGAGGAATGTTAGGAATTATTTTAACTGTTTTCTTTTGATTTATAAATCGGGCTGTATACATCCTCCGCTGGACAATGATTTTGCAAAATACTTGAGATGCTGGATTCTCACTGAAAGTGGCTAAAAGCGTCGGTTGCTGAGGTGTGTCATTACTCTATGTGCTGCATGTTGCGCAGATCAGGGCTTCGGACTCGATCGACCCTTCTGACCAAGTCTGATATATTTCGCAATTGACTAAGATTTTAAGCAGAATTGTAAACTTCCCATTAGAAGGTTCGCCAGCTTCTATCTTCACGGCTCTAAGACATGCTTTCAGGACTCGTAGGCCCAACACGTGGCTCACTAAAACAGTGAATTATGCTGTAGGGCGGACCGGGGCTAGTTGTTACAGTGGGCCTACAGTAAAAAAATTACAAAGCGAAATCTGACGCGTAACTAGCAAAACCTAGATGAACCTTTATTGACGCATTATTTTCCCCATGAAAGAAGTTCAATTTATTATATTATGTAAACTACAGATAAAAAAATCGTTTTTTCCGTCTTTCGAGTAATTTTTCAAGTTTTTGCATAATTTTTTACTCAATGCGTCAAATGAGTCTCAGATTCACAGTTATCTGTTTGAGAGTACTAATGTGTATGCTTTCGAGATTGTAAGTCTTTATGTTTCGCAAATTGCAGTCTTTTCAGCTGTAGAGTGATTTATCCAAAATCATTGCCCAAGGGGCATTTTGTTACAGCAGGGATGGGACAAGTTGTTACAGTGTAACAACTTGCCCCATCACCTAACCATTCGGTACTCGCTACGTTATGAGCCAGTTTGTGAGATATTCATGTTATATCGAGAGGAAAACAACTTTCACTGTGAATGGCTAAAAGTGATGTCCTTAAGGGATGTCCGATCAGCTTGCTCCATCGGTATCATTCGATAACGTTTTATTGTCAAGTTGGCGATCAAGGCAAGAGGTGAGTAACATTTCGCTGTCACTTTTAAGATTATAAACAGATGTCAATGGACTTATTGAACAATTGCTTTTGTTGTAGCCGTTATAGTAAACATATTCGAGAGTGCTGTGCATAGCAACTTGCTGCAGATGAGAAAAAATACCATTCAGGCAGTAGACAACATAAATTGTCTACAAGTCAATAGCCTAAGTCGTTATAGCCCTGTCCACCAGGATGGATGACAGGACCCAATTTTATAATATTTTTGCAGCATTTTGTGACGACTGTCCGTAGCTCACCTGAAAAGCCAGTACTAGTTCTTTTGGGCAATCATGAATCACATGTGAACTACGATTGTATTGAGTTTTGTAGAGAACATGGCATTGTACTTGTGTCTTTTCCCGCACATTGTTCCCACAAACTCCAACCATTGGACCGAAGTGTCTACGCGGTCCGTTGAAGAAATATTATAATGCTTCATGTGATTCTTGGCAAAAGGCTCATCCTGGCAAAACAATGACGATCTATGATATACCAAAAATTGCCACCGATGCTTGGTCACGAGCTTTGTCCCCATTGAATATTTTAAGTGGCTTTCGAGTGTCTGGAATTTTCCCTTTTAATCGACATATATTCACTGACGACGAATTTTTGCCTGGTTACACAACCGATAGGCCTTTGAGTCCACCCGTTCTCGTTGACCATGAGGAAGATAGCCAAATTGCTCATCTGCCTTTCGATAGGCCATGTCATGATGATAATCTTTTACCGCAGCGCTTTACAAAGGATCAGTCTCTAAGAGACATGCCAGGACATCTCGGCAGAGCATTGATCATCCAAATGAGTCAAGCCCAGGTCTGAGCATGACTGCAGCTCTGCAGGTGTCTCCAGAAATGATTCACCCGTTCTCCAAGGCTCTGCCAAGGAAAAGTAGACCTAATGGCAGAAGACGAAGAACCGAAATTTTGACTAGTTCACCGATGAGGAAGAAGCTGTTTGAAGAAAAGAAGCAAAAGGGAGAAAATAGGCCTGCGAAAAAGGCACGTATCACGAAGAAGAAGCAGTGCGCTGAAAGCAAGGCAGTTACATCCGAAGAAAATGTCTGCTTGTTTTGTGGCGATACGTTTGAAAACTCTGTACCTGGTGGAAAGTGGGTTCAGTGTATTGAATGCGGTGATTGGGCCCACGCGGACTGCACCGAGAATGAAGGGCCTTTTGTATGTCATGTTTGCAACTTATAAACATATAGAAATCTTAGTGAGTGTGCGTTTGAGAATGTTTTATACTATCCTCATATTTTTTTGGTCATATTTCTCATGCTACTGGGTTTGGTATAATAGAATGAAACATTTGATGACGATATAATTATAACGTCGTTTGTAAAAACTTGCACCGCTTGCTGTAACAATATGCCCCGTATATGAGGCAATTTGTTACAAATTTTTACTTGTAATTAAATGTTTGCCACAGGAATAGTATTTAGTTTTTCTTCATTCTACTGCATGTACATTATGTCTCACGATCTAAATATGTTCCAGCAAAGAAATTAGGCTAAAAGCACAAATACTTCGGTCACAATCTCAAAAAAATCAAAAATTGTAACAACTAGCCTCGGTCTCCCCTATATCCCAAAACAGTGCCTCTTGCTAAAAGTAGGCCATGATGTAAGGAAGCAAAACTCAAACAGGGGAGCATTTCATAAGGGGAGCATTTTCTCTCGACTGTATAAGGCCAAATCTCAATCAGAAAAAATCTGGTCAGCGCACCAAATTTCGATTATTGCTTAAAAGCAGCGAAATTTGTTCAGTATTATTGATGAACTGATTGGGTGAGCTGACTAGAAGCTCTTTCCTGAGCTGACTGTTCCTCTTATCTTGAATCATCTGCATCTCAAAGATTAATTAATAAATTAATAAATTAAGATAAATTAATCGGAGGTATAGATACATTATAAACGAGTTTAAGTGCAAAACATGGTTTATTGCAAGGTTGGGTCCAAACTTGGGCTTGGGTACCCCAAGACCAAGACCAAGATTAATCTTGGGTCTAATCTTGGGTGCCCCCAAGATTGAACCCAAGTGTGGCTATTTCTCTAATGAAGTGGATCAGAACAATTTCCAGAACATGTTTGATTGAGATTTAAAATTGCACGAAGATATTTTGAATCATACCATATTGTACATATTGTTATCCAATTAATATGTATCTAATTTTCATGCTAATTACTTTATTGCAAGAATTTGTTATTGTGGAATTAAAGCCACATTAATATACAGCTAAAATTTTTAATTATCGGCATAGGTTATCTCTGGGCTTAAAATCATCAACCGTGTTTACGTCTACAGCCTAATAATTTCCTAATTAGAACAATATGCATGACTAAGCTACTTTTCTTACAACAAATGGGCACATCAGTCGTGCGGCATGTGCGGTAAAAATTTTTTTCTTTCGCAGTATCTGTACATAGACTGGTAATGTTATATACAATTTCGTACATCTCTTTGTTTGATCATAAGCCTATTTAGTGTTACTCTGTAGGCCTCGTAATTTCTCGTTCATGCTTATAAAGTATTCATAGATACAGTGCTTGTTTTGTTTTGTAAGTACCTGTATTCAATTTTTGGTTTATATCTGCACAGTGTATATAATTTTGTTTGTTTTCAACTATACTTGGGGTGTAATGAAATCATAATATGAATTCCTTGCATCATTGACTAAATCAAAATGCAATCATTGAATTAATAAAAGTATTCAAAATAGGATTAAACTACCCCTGAGTCTAGCAATGAACGTAAATGATTAATGGTGCTGGAAAAAACACTCTACAAAAAAGACTACAAGCACGATGAATAGTTGTTCCAATGTGTCCTAATTCCTAACATAAATGCTATCGACAGCCTCGTATGAGATGAAAATAGCATAAATGTAGATATAACGATATTTTTACTGATCGTAAGAAGCAATTATCAAAGAATACCACTGCATTAAATGATACCTTTCTGTTTCTAATACATATAGCCTAATAGTAGAATAAACAATATAGGCCGAAGTTTTCAACTTTCAAGGCAAGAAGCTATATGAAGCAAGTTATCTACGAATTGTTGTATAGAATTCGTATAGGCTACCAATTTAACAGCATAAGCGTTATACAGGTATTGGTTTAATGCATTGCATTTTTTCATTTATTATTTGTTTTATTTCACGCAAAATGATATATACAAAATTCTGTCTAACACAATATGCATTACATCTAGCTTAATGGATTAAATTCACAACGAAACCATAGGTAATCAAAGCATAATTAAAAAACTAATTAAGCAAACTATCAGATAGACATTTACGATAGGTCTATATCAAAGTAGATGATAGCACAGTTTTATCATAGAAAGAACAATCGTGTGGTTGAAGTAGGATGCATATTTACATGCACATACATGTGAGCTTGCAGGTAGATGACTTGCTATGACATGATGTGGTCATATACTTAGGTAGAATTTCTCACTCTTGGGGGGGGGAGGTACCCAAGGTCTTGGGTCCGCACCCCAAGATTCTTGGGTACCCCCAAGACTACCCAAAACCCAAGAGTGAACCCAAGACCCAACCTTGTGGAGAGGCATGTTCGATGAGACTCCGAATGCAAGTGTAATACAGTAACATTATCTGATGATTATTATTTATATTAATTTCACAGATCGCAAATATATATACGTCTCGACGTAACCTTTGCAACTCTTTCAAAATGATCCGACCATGTTAGTCTTTTGAATATAACTCCAATGTATTTCACCAAAGAAGGAGGCTGAATTGGGGAAAATTTCAACTCTTTAGGAGTGAGACGCTTTTTGATAATCACATGTCTAGTTTTATCGACATCTATTAAGAGTCATACCGTTGCGCATATACGTTTTCAATGGCTTAAGCTACGTCGTCAAGCCCTGTGGATGTGGGAAACGGTATCATCTGGGTGGTTGATCAAAGCATTGCCATTATGAGAGCATGTCATGGACATAAATCAAGAACAGCAAAGGTTCAATCAATGATCCCTGAGGAACACCGATTTAAGTTACTACATGTTTACTGGAGGTATCAAGAATGCGTATATACTGTTGTCTTTTCGACAAAAGCCATAAAAACGATGTGTTTCCGACATAGCCATAAAACAATTCGCATAGGAATATTACTAATAGTTCTACTGGCGTCGTTATAACTGAAGAGTTTCTCTATGATCTTGTGGTGGGAAATTACATCGAACGCCTTCAAAATATCGAAAAAATATGAGAATCAGTGCTTCAACTTCCATCTGACTCTAAAAGGCGGGTTGCCTCATCATATAAGCGGACGATCGCGCATGTGGTTGAAAGACCTGGTCGAAAAACAAATTGATCATCGTTGATCAAGGAAAGCAAATTTTTCTTCGTGCTTGTCAGTGTGACCTTCTCTAATAATGTAGTGGGTATAGGAAACAGTGAGATTGGTCGAATTGAATCTGGGCTCACGAGAGTAGACTTTGGGATTGGAACGATGCAACTGATCCTCCATATTTTTGAAACTTGACTTCTCTCAATTGAAGAGCTAATGAGATGAGTGAGAGGAGCAGCAGTAAGTTGAGAAACAGTGGAGCAGAAACGAGGTGGAACGTAAACGCTACCAGGAGATTTATTAGTTGTAAAGTTATTAAGGCCATTAAATGTCCAATGATCATCAATGAGAGGCAATCAATCATCATGACACATGATCAAGTCATCCCACAGATTTTCGAAGTTGTTTGATCTGGCCTTCATAATAGCTCTGAGATACTAGCGATTTAGAACCTTTGACTCCAATATATAAGTAGCATGAAAATTGTAGGATATCTGAAAGAATGAAAATATAATTACAGGCATCTTCATTAAACGGAAATTAAGCAGTTATGTAGGAAATTTATTGAACTGCATCACAATACAGGTCTTTATGCAAAATCTGATATCTTATTCTGCTTCTTGACTTAGATTTCAAGTTTGCTAACTTAGTACATGTAGATATGACTTATACAGATATTTTCTCAGGCTAAATGGATAAGTCTCTTGTCCAAATTATCAACTAGCACACTGTATCGTAGTCTGTAGAAATCACTAAGATCGAGCTATAAATAGAATCATAAAACTCTATGGGGTTAAAATTCATACCAGATTGTGAATTAATACAATATTTAGATTGATTTTTAACTTCATGATTCACAAAAATTAAGCTTTACTTATTATCTGTATCTGAAAATTGTTAGGGACCCATGAAAATCCTTAAAGCTCACCATCAAGTCTATGGCATATTTGGCAACACAAGTAAGGATCATAGCACTGCAAAGGCGGTTCCCACCGCAGCCGCCAGCAGCCATGATAGCTCAATTTCCAGATCAGGTCAGCTAGCTATGCACTGCTGTGATCCTTACTTGTGTTGCCATTCATTTCATTCGGCTGACACTGTTTCACCCACTGAATTAGGTGCAGTGAGCAGTAATACAGTCAGTGTGATTGTGGCAATGGCATGCAGTCACCCATGCACAACGCCTACCTTGTGGGTAAGTCATTATGATACCTCAGCCAACACGGATCAATGGTATGTATTTTCATTCATGGACTCTGGGGCTTGAAATCCCTGTAATCTGTCTCTGTCTGGTGGAGAAGGGCCGTCTTCTTGGATCGTCGGCTTAATGGAAGAGTCCCGCAACAAAGCGGCGCGGCTCTGGGAAGTCTGGATAGATACGCAAGATCGGATACGTATTCGTATTTGGGATTCGTATTTGTCGGTTGGCAAATATTGCTTATCTGTCGTTGATTGAGAGGGAGGCGAATAAAAATTTGCCGTTTCCCCACTTTGCTACCTTTTTAGAGTACGCAATGATGAAGTCCAGTATTTGGTTGATCAACTAGTGGATTCGAGAGGGAGACGGTTTATCTGACCATCGTGGTGTAGCACGTTCCACCTATCATCGGAGGGAAGGGTTGATCTCAGTCCCCCGTAGTATCTTCGCTGCTACCTGTCTGGTAGGCGTTCACGATGCATTAATTTCGGTTGATCATCCAGTCTACTGGAGAGGGAGCTGACTCTCGGGTTGGCGTGGTGCAGTGAAAGTCTTACCTGTCCTTTGACGAGGGAGACTTATGTCGTTGTAACATCATGCTACTACCTGTCGGATTTTACGATGATGTTCTGGTTGATAATTATTGAACTTCGTAGACAAGGAGTTACCTGTAAGGAGATAAGATACACCTTAATATACACCATAAGATAAGGAGTATACACCTGTCCTTCAGAGGGAGAAGGGGGTGGGTTCACGTCTGCCGTAATGAATGAAGGGTCGGCTGTGATATGAATCCTTTTCCGTATACATGCACGACGACCAGTAATTGCCTACTCATTCACTGACGAGCAGGGAGTTGTGTGAAAGATATCCTCGAGATGGCGGGTCGGAAGCCCAAAGCCGAGTATTTACCTTTCTGACTGGATGCAACCTACCCCTGTATCTCAGGGCGAAGGTCACTAAAAGAAATGAGCTCTCGTCTCGAAATCGCATTGCCTTTTGAAGGAGGAAGAGCTATCTGGGAAAGATAGTGGGGAGCACTAAACAGACTAAAGGTACTGTACATAGAGTCATAGAGTAGGGATATATAGGTAGAGTGTCGACTCAAAAAGTATCTGTATACTGTAAAAAATTTTGTATGAATAGATTCAGTTTTTTGCGGAGATAACGTTCCCGTGTTCCAAAAAAGTATTTGAGCACTTTTGAAAAAGCTAAAATTTTGCCAATTTATATACTACCGACATGACTCCCCGTTATAAGTAGTATGAAACATGTTGGATATCAAAAGGAATGAATATCTGCTAACAAGCATTCTAACTAAGCGAAAAATAAGCTGATTATCAAAGGAAATTTCATGAATTGTATTATAATGGAAGTCTTCATGAAAAAGTCGCAATGTTATTCGTGCTTTTTAGGCTGAAATTTCTTTTTTACTTCAATTTTCACCGGCATGATTTTATGATTCACTAAATTCATGTTTCATTTCTTGAATCTGAATAGTGATGTGGACCCATTTACATCTTTCAAAGTTGATTGAAATCATTGTCTTTGATTACGTGATTTTGCTCTGCCAGTAGCAGGTTGCATGTGATGATCACGCTTAAGCAGAAACATTTGAGGTTGAGTATGAAAGTATAATTGGAACCTGTCGAATTGCTAATTTAACAATCACTACCTCTCCAAGAATGTCATAGCACGGATGATCTGTAAAATGCCATCATTCCTTCTCTTCTGCATTACGATCATGATCAGTCATTTCTCAAAAATCTCAAAATCTCACAATTTCTCATCATCAGTCATTTTTTCAAAATTTTCTGGAAAATTTTCCATTGTAAAATTTTGAAATTTGTTTTTCGGTGATTGACGTTTTTTATTTTATTTTGGAGACTTATTATGGTCGTTTGAAAAGACTATGTAGTATTCAAAGTCCGAAAATTTCTCTATCATCCCTGTATGTTACCTTTTTCTTAACAACTGCACCTTTCCATGTCTATTTCAGATCTTTCCAAATGAATTTCAGACATTGAATGGATTTCAGATTTCGCTAGCTGAATTTCAGATATCTGTCACAACCTCAACTTTGAAAAGATCTTTAATTCAACTGGACCATATCTGAAAGTCATTTGGGCAGATCTGAAATCGATTTGGAACTATCTGAACCATCTGAACTAGAAATGGAGGATGACTGTGTATCCTCAACGAAGATATCGGACAATGCGCCAGAAGTTTGAAGCTATCATAGATATTCTTTTACTCTTCACAGATATCTTTAATTTCCAAATATCTCACGAGTTTACAATCTTTATATCTTCCAATATGGTCGCTCATGAATGCTGCGTGGACTGTGTGCTTATACTTCATCACATGTTTATCAACACATGGAGAATTTGCATGATCAACGCTGCATAATAAAGCTTAACTTTCAAGCCAACAATTGGCAAACTCCAAAATAAAGTACATTATTTTTGCTCCAGATCTTTCACATTGTGTGAAATTATAACCCTATTGTAAAGCAAGATTCACGTTAACCCAAACGGTTTCTGTGTGACCATGAACCATGGCCATTTCTAGTTCAGATGGTTCAGATAGTTCCAAATCGATTTCAGATCTGCCCAAATGAATTTCAGATATGATCCAGATGAATTAGATCTCCAGTTGAATTAAAGATCTTTTCAAAGTTGAGGTTGTGACAGATATCTGAAATTCAGCAAGAGAAATATGAAATCCATCTAATGTCTGAAATTCATTTGGAAAGATCCGAAGCAGACATGGAAAGGTGCAGCTGGTACCAAAAGTTAACATACAGGGATGATAGAGAAGTTTTCAGTCTTTGAATATTACATAGTCTTTTCAAACGACTATAATAAGTCTCCGAAACAAAGGAAAACCATCAATCACAGAAAAATAAATTTCAAAATTTTCCATTGGAAAATTTTCCAGAAAATATTGAAAAAATTGGAAAATTTGTTATTTTCATTTGAAATTTGTATTCAAAATTGTATTTGAATATTTCCATTTTCATCACTCTATACAGTGAAAAATTTTATATCTTTGAAAAAGTCAAAATTTGCCAAATTATATATACTACCGAGATGATCCTAATAAGTAGTATGCAACAAGTTGGATATCAAGATGAATGGATATCTGCTAATAAGCATCCTAGCAAAGCGGAAATAAAGCATGATTATCAAGGGAATTTCATGATCCGTATTATAATGGAAGTCTTCATCAAAAATCGCAATATTATTCGTGTTTTCTTGGCTGAAATTTCAAGTTTTTAATTCAATTTGCACCAGCGTGATTTTATGGTTCACTAAATTCATGTTTCATTTCTTGAATCTGAATAATGATGTGGACCCATTTACATCTTTCAAAGTTAATTGAAATCATTGTCTTTGATTATGTGATTTTGTTCTACCAGTGGCAGGTTGCTTATGATCAAGCTTAAGAAGATTCTCTTGAGGTTCAACATGAAAGCAATAGGGTCATCGAGTTGCCAATTTAACAAAAATTACCTCTCCAAGCCTGTCATGATACAATCTGTAAAATAATATCATTTCCTACTGCATTATGCTATCATGATCAGTCAATTCCGTTGTAATTTCTGCAAAACTTCGAAAATTTGCATATCTCACATTTGGAAACAATTCCGACTCCCCCGAGTTCATTTAATAAAATCAAAAGTGTATGCACATTGGGGATTTAATAAATGCGGAGTTACCACTCTACCTAATATGCTTACTCTATGCTAAGAATCATTGTAATATCCCAACAATCAATTATTTAAAGTCTACACCTCAAATGAAATTAGAAATTGTGATTTCAACATGATGAATTTATGTTTTGAATTGATCAGACCTGTTATCTCTTACGGGTGTCATCTCCTGAATTAATTTTTCGAAACAACAAATTTTCAACGCTATTTCAATCTAAAAATCATTAAGGTTCTATAAAGTGTGCACTGATGAAATAGGAACCATGAGATTGTACAAATAATGATAGATAGACTTGTCCAAGATGATTTTTACTAAATAAATTTTGCTCTTCTTCTGTGAGACTGATTACATATTTAAGGAGCTATTTTGAAGCTAGCAACAAATATCGCAACTTCTAGCAAGTTATCTTCTAAAGCTTTGGGCGTGGCTGTAACTACCTATTGCTAAAATAGGTCTAGCATTCTTTGAATGATTGATTGCTTTTCTGCTTTGCAAAACAATAGGTTCATTGCGCAATTCACACAGAACAAGGCAACTGAAATCAAACATCAGTAAAACTCGGCAAACAAGTTTGGCAACATCTCAGAAATACGCCCTAGCAATGTAAAGTGACAAGCGGAAACGTAAATATTTGAATCTGGTTTTCATTATGCAAAGCCACTACAATGAGCATCAATCCATCAGGTTGAATTTTGAAAAGTTTAGAAGGATTTCTTGACATATCAATTAATGAGGAGTAAATATTCTAACAAGATTGCAAGCCTCAATTTGAAATTCGGGAATGCACATTATTTTGCCATTCCTCTCTATTCCTATATGTTAATCAGTGATTACATTTTTATGGTGCATTTGAATGTATACAAGTCAAAAATTTCATCACGTCGTCAGACAATTCGATCCTCAAACCTATGAGGGAGTATTAGCTCCTCGTCTGTTTGTTATTGTGGTCCGCATTCCAGTGACGATCATGACTTTATAACTTGATCATAGATATTTTCTTGGTCTGATTCATATGATTTACAAGATAGCTTAATAACAATAATTCTAAAGTAACGATCATGTATTACATTTTCTTCTAAGGCAGATAAATGATATATGATTGTGAAATTGAAGCCGTTCAGAAAACCAAAGTATTGGTTGTTATTTTTGATCATCAAATGACTCAAGTAATCACATTTTGTAAAACATATACAATTTTGGTCAAGTTTCTGGTGATAGTTCTTTGTTAATAATCCTTTTTCAATATCACACAATGCATTTCAACCTTTTGACCAATGTTATCTTCAGGTTGTAACAAAAAACGATTTCAAATTTTAACAAACATGTACAAATATGAAAGGACTAAGAGATGGAACACTTATAGAATAGTAAGTCTTCATAGAAAAATTCTTGAATAGAAATATTGAAGCATCTAAGTAAAAAAAATTCCGGATCACAGAATTTTAAAATTATTATTCAATTATTAATTAATATGAAAATAAAATTATAGAAATGTATATAAATTATGACTTATAGTAATTAATAAATTAATATAATTATTACTAAATTATTTGTTAAAATATGAAATTGTTGTTCATCACAACCTGAAGATAACCTTGGTGATAAAGTTGAAATACATCGTTTGATATAAAAAAGAACATTTTCAAGAGCATTTTATACAGCACAGCTTGTTTTATTGCCTCAGACAATAAAGATCGCTTGTCGTTCTTTGAAGGATCCAATTCCTCCCTTTGACCGACTGCTACAATTTCAAATGCGAGTGTGGAAGTAGTTATATTGGTCTGACAACGAGATGTCTTGGTATCCGAATCAAAGAGCACTATCCCAAGTGTGCAGCAATAAGATTGAGAGGTCCAAAAGAACAAAGCAGCTCCATATGCAAGTATCTCCGGACTTGCAGTCAATTCTCCGGACACAAAATCGAGTCCTGTTTCTCTGTCGCTGCATATTGTAGAAATGTACAGCATGTCAAGATCATTGAGGCCATTTTATTAAGACGATTCAAGACCTCATTATGCATCATGAAAGATTATGCTAGTGACTTGCTCCTGCCGTTGACTTAGCCCCTTTTTTACTTTCATCTTACTTACGTCAATTTTCTTCACTCCAATGTCTCGATTTTAGCACGTCTGCATATGTTTTACTTACTTAATCATTTTTCATAGCTATGTAATTTGAATGTCTATAACTTTCAGTGCAAGATTTAGTCCGGCAGCCAGAGCGAGTTTCTGCAGGGAACGAGACCGAAAGTGAGACTTTCACAGAATGATGCTCACCCTATGCCTACTGCGAATCGGCACGTCTGCCGAGTTCTAGTGAGTTCCTCTTCTTGTCAGACAAGATCAAAGAAAAACACATGTAAATCCAATGGGACGCAGATTGCAGTTTTTGATGTAAATGAATTTTTCTGTGTTATCCCTGATTAAGCGAAAAGTACTAAGCCCAAAATCATAATTTTTGGCATGGAATGTCTTCAGGTCATTTCCTTTCATGTTCATGCACCCCTGTCTATAAAGCTAAACGCATTTAGATTTGGCGAGCCTCTTAATGTCGGCAAAGACAAACATTCTGAGCAACTTTATCCACATTCAACCACATTCTCACATACATTGTCGATCAGAAGCATGATAATAGCACATGCACATCATAGGAAATGACATGAGGACATTCCATGCCAAAAATTATGACTTTGGGCTTAGTACTTTTCGCTTAATCAGAGAAAACACAGAGAATTGCATTTTCACCAAAAACTGCAATCTGCGTCCCATTGGATTTACATGTGTTTTTCTTTGATCATGTCTGACAATAAGAGGAACTCACTAGAACTCGGCAGACGTTCAGATTCGTGGTAGGCATAGGGTGTGCACCATACTGTGAAAGTCTCACTTTCGGCCTCGTTCCCTGCAGAAACTCGCTCTGGCTGCCGGACTAATTATTTTGAATCCTTTTGTATATGACGTCATCTTATTATTGGAGTCATCGAAAGCGCTAAAGATAATACATTATATTATGAGTTTATTTTTATTTTCTTTACTTTAAGTCATTGGAAGAAAAGACTGCTTTAAATTTCTTTATTAAAGAAGTTATTAGCAAAGAGCTGCCACCAGGAGCTTGGCTTTCAAAAAATTATATTTCATTAAATGTCGCGCCAAGGCACATTTTCCCATCACTTTTTGATCATCACTATCAAGCTGCTGACGTTTTGAGTATGAAAAGAGGATTATATGTACCAATCTCTGAAACAAATCAATGCCCCTAAGCAAATAATGGGATAATTTACTGTGCTTTTATTAAATCTGCGGCCTGTTCCGGTTTTCCAGCATGGTGCAAAATTCCAAGAAGTTGCTTTCAGCAAGTTATACTTTTTGAGCTACGAATATTCAAAATATTTGACATAGATGCTGGCAAGGTTAACTTGTCCATCGCATAGCCAAGAAGGTAGCACTGAATATCCCTTACACATGATCCATGACAAAGTGCTTTCAACATGCTCAGCTCTCTGCGGCTCTTCTCAATCTAAAATAAAAACTCAAATCCAGCGGTTCAGATCATCATTGATGAAATTTGCTTAAGCTCGCTATATACCTATTCCGATGTTATGACAACTTTCATAGATTTTAGTGCATTCATTTTCGTCATGCCTATTTCCTGATATAAATATATCACGGTGTGTTTTTTAGGGGTTATACCTCAAGCTTGATACCCACTGTGGAAACCAAATGGAGGTTGTTCCACATGTCCTAGGAAGTGTAATAAACAAATTTGAAAAAAATCTATCGAGCCCTTTTCTTTCTGCAGCTTTTTTGCACTTTTTTGCTTTCCTTGACTTTCCTTGAAATTATGTGCCCACTCTAGAAACTAAATGGAGAGTGCTTAATATATCATAGGAAGTATAAAAAAGTAAATTTGAAAAATATCGGTCGAGCCCTTTTATTTCAGCAGCTTTTTTGCACTTTTTTGCTTTTCCACATAATTGTTCTGATACATTAACATTAGCAGTTCATCACAGTTTCTCCATAACGTGACAAAATTTCAAAGTATCTTCGATGGACAATCCATAATGCCATAAATAGCTCTTAAAAGCTATGTGCACATACAACAGTCATCATATTTGACTGCTTTTCTTTATTCTTGAAGTGATTGTCCTATAGTGTGCGGTAGTTCACATGAGCAAATCGGCTTACTGTCATTCTAATTTTGATTATTCGCTATATTTGGTC
The DNA here is from genome assembly GCA_907163375.1 of Prostheceraeus crozeri. NCBI lineage: Eukaryota > Metazoa > Platyhelminthes > Polycladida > Euryleptidae > Prostheceraeus > Prostheceraeus crozeri. The sequence continues at coordinate 55,593 of CAJQUW010003968.1, forward strand.
ATAATCTTGTTATCATTGCTATATAGACATGTAGATATTAGGGGAATTTTTTTCAACCGCGTTTTTTCAAGGGTGAGCGATTATCATGGAAATATAAGCCATTCATTAGCTTATAGCTGCACAACACAGTGACTATTCTTATAGGGTTCTAGCATTCAGTTTTGTCGATGAAATACGAGGCATAAAACAACGCAAATAAAAAGTTTCAAAATGGAAAAGGTGTTAGAATGCTATCATCAAATTAGTGTTTTCATCTAAACTTCCAATTGTTTTTTCATAGAGTAGATACGATGCAAGCATTAATTGGCCTACAGAATTGATTAGGCATGCATGCAAAAAGAGTAAAACAGCTTCAATATCATCAGTATAGCTTACCAGACAAAAATACATTTATCTGATCTCTATAATCATATATGCAACTGTATGTATTTCAGCAACTATTTAGAGTTTTGTCAGAGATATGAAGAAGGTCATATAATTTCGAGGAAAGCGTGCTATTATGACAATTATGCAAAAAAGCGAAGAAGTGGAAACTAGCTGCTGAAAGAAAAGGGTTCGACAGATTATTTTCAATTTGCCTTTTTATTATTTCCTAGGACATGTGAAACAATCTCCATTTAGTTTCTAGAGTGGGCACATAATTTCAAACAAAGTCTATTAACATGAAAGCAAAAAAAAACAAAAAAGTGCAAAAAAGCTGTAGAAAGAAAAGGGCTCGATAGGTTTTTCAAATTCGTTTTTTACACTTCCTAGGACATGTAGAACAACCTCCATTTGGCTTCCAGAGTGGGCATGAAACTTGAGGTTTAACCCCTAAAAAACTCACCGTGATATATCTGAATATATCTGAATATATATCTAATAATATATAGAAATATATGATTTTCTTTTGACTTTTCCTATCCATATACCAGATGCCTATATTATGGCAACTTTCATAGATTTTAGTGCATCCAATTTCGTCATACTTATTTCCTATTTCTGATTAATATAAGATGACTTTGTTGCGCAAAAACAATTTGTTCGAGAATGACAACATTCATCTCTAAAAGTAGGATGAAAATCTGAAAGACAAGAAGAGTTCAATGGAAGATGATTTTCCCAGTGTTTTTGCTATTTCATGGCCACTTAGCTGTCCTTGAATACTAGGATTTGCACGATCCCTCTAGACATAGCGTCATAGTGTAAATCCGATTCAGATGCGATAATGCCTTGTCAATTACAGTCGTAAATTCTTCTTCAAGGAGAAATTCACTGATTTCAGATAAAAAGTCAGAAATTGTTGGTCATCATTCCGCCTTCAATCATGCTGAATCAACAATGTCCACGTGTTCGCCCAGTCATCTTGGAAGACTAATGTCTGCATGTCACTGTGTACAAGCACTTGTATAAAAGCCTTGCCTTCTTGTTTGATGTTCGACTCTTTCCATTAGATAGGCGCGGATCATAACTGCTTCTTAATAACAAGTTTCCCCTCCAAGCCTCGACTTATGGCTTGGACGCAGATAGATGATGGACTTGGTGAAAACTCCTGCTGCACTTTCTCTTTGATCTCCAACAAGGTGATGATAAACTTCTCTTCCACTCATCTCACCAATGCGGTTGCCATCGATTCACTCACCTTTGTATAAGTACATGCTCATCAGATGGTCGTTTTCAGTCTTTCAAAAATTGCCTATCACGCTTCTTGCAGTTTGCCTATGAATGCCTAACTGATCAGTATGCTGCAAGTAGTCTGACTCAGATTGTCACGCTGTTATCAGACGATCTCGAGCAGTTTGCGCTATACTCATGCATTTTATAAGTCTGGTGTCGATAACATGTATCGCCACTCTGCATGTTGATATAAGACATACGAGTGAGTATAATGCCACACACACTCCCGGTTAGACGAAAGAGTGAGATGAAGGTCACAATATCCAGAACTTCCACACGTAATCTTCCAGAATTTGAATCTCAGAATAACGATATTGAATGTACTATGAATGAATCATTGTTATATGAATAGCAGATTGAGAAGGAGCATCTAGAAATCGGACTTGATAAATGAATGGATATCTTGCTCAGCAGAAATTGAATTAACTTATCTAGAGAATGCAAAAAGGTATATTAAATATTAACCATAATTGGGTTTTTGGGACAAAAAAGCACCAAACTGATTCAAGAGTTTCTTTGTACCTACAATGAATTGTAGAATCACACTAACACTACAAATCATGACTTATTTTTCCAGAAAATACGTTTCTTGATTTTTTCAGAATTTAGTGCCGTAGATCAAAATGAATGACGAATCAGTTATTTAAATTTCGAAAGTGTAAGATCAATAAGAAAATGATCAAATTTATAGAAAATAGTGCTTGCATGACATTTTGACCTTTAAATCAATTGGCCCAAGTCATATTTATTCATTTGATAATTGAGAAATAGATGGCAAATACATAACGGGGTGTCTCAGTTTTACAATATGTGCTTGATGTTTGACTGAGCAACAGACCGGCGGTGAAGTAAAGTTAAGATGTCATGCAAATACTATTTTCAATAATATAAATTTGATCAGTTTCTTGGGGATCTTATACATTCGAGACGTACATTCTTCTAAATGACATTCTGAACTAGCATTCGTCATTCATTTGGATAAATCATTCTGTAAGCATGCTTGCCTATCTCCTTGCCCTTCTTCCATGTCAGTCATTATATAACGATGATCATTGACTTTATAGCACAAATCATAGTTTGGTACTTTTCGTCCATACCATCCTATCGCACAGTGGGACGTTTTAGTAACAAACTCAGATTTCTATGTAAATGATTAAATTTGATTATTTCAACGGCAGATATATGTACATGTACAGTAACCTACTGTCTACAAAGAGCTACATGGTGAGAATCTCCGAGCCGAAGGCGAGGAGATTTCTGTGTATCTCCGAGTAGACAGCTAGGTTACTGACATGTACCCCACGATAAGACATGAAGCATGACTATGTCCAATCCCAGATCCAATACCATAGATTCATACCACACTCTATGGATCCAATTTTTATGACAAGCTAACATGTAGATATTTCAATGAAGCGCAAACTCAATAATGTCTTACATATCATGGTGACTTCAGCGGAGAAATACTTGAATTTGAATTCAGCGGAGAGATACAAGGAAAAGTACGTGATCATGGAAATCTAGGAATTACACAGCATCATAGAAATTAACAATACCATAGAAAGTCCTAGAATGGAAATTGCATGAAAATTATGGCACACGCCGAAGGAACTTAGTTGGGGCAAAATGCAACTTGTGCGATCTGGCTTCCATGTTTTTTGATTGGCATTTATATTTATCAGGCCGATTCTTCATCTGGATTGTTGGCCCTTGTCCAAAGGCCATGTACTCAAAAGCAATAGTGAATTTACAAAATGCTGCGCCGACAGGATGACAAAGAAGGAAATCCTTTTAAACGTTGTGTACGCTCATCACTTTGAAATGTCGCTCCGATAATCTATCAATAGTATAATCAGACTCTGATGCAACTTGTAATGTCGATTTACAGAACATGCAGTACTCCAGCTTGAAATCAGAGGCCAAGAAATCTTAGAGTATTCATTTTACTTTAAAGGGTTCCCCTGTTCACTAAATTTGAATAATTTTTAAAATCTCTACATGCATTCGAATATCAGTTTCCAAAATTTCACATGTGTCATTCAATGATTAATTGAAAAGTTCCAGCGAGATTTCATTTATTTGAGAAATGATTGTCGGTAAAGAAACTTTCAATGTGTTTATTCCAGAAAAGCGCCAGGTTTCTTAGCCACTTGAAGAAGAAATTATTCAATAATTAGACTTTCTATCGGTCAATTCTTCAGATGTTCTTACAAACAGAACACCGACCACTTTCAATTATAACTTTGTGAACCAATTTTTAATTCGCATTCTAATATTGAAACATTGGAAAACAGTTGTCACTGACTGCTACAAATCGACACACTATATTAATCCATGGAATAGTAGGCTATTTCACATGGAACAATGCCGCCATCTCACTTGCAATTCCCTTCATGAAAATCGTGTAATTAGGTATCAACAACTTCCACAACCAACTTGGCAAATAGTTTGACTATGATACAATGTTTTAGATTAAATCTGATCTACAAACCATAGATTTCTCCATGAGCCATCATTGTACACGTACATAGGCAAGATATCAAACTTCCATTCTAGTGTACTATTATCCACTTCTATGCACAGCATGTGTCAAATATAGTCTTTTATTTTTTTTTGAAATTGGAGAGGAGGATTACGGTCATCAATTATGCAGTAGTGGACTTTGATGATGAGCTGTTTAACTTTGACATTGACAAAACAGTAGAAGAAGGCTACGATCATATAAGAATGGGATTCCAGGATGTCCAGACTCAAAACTAAAAGAAATCTGCTTTTTGTAAGAAAAAGTCACGCTTTACTCCAATTAATTCAAGCGAAGGCATGAATAATGGAAAGTGGCTCTTGACTACCAGAGAAAGGCAAAGAGAACTGAATAAGGGTTAGATCAAATGATAGAGATGAACTATTTTGTGGACTGCTTCTTCAGACAGGTCAAGAAAAAAGTATGGCGATCTGTGGATCCAGTATCCACTACCCACATGGTAATCTATTATGCTTTCTATAACTTAATATTATCTCAACTCAACGAAAGGACGATGAATTCTGTTTCGACTCCAGCTCCCCTCGCATGATGGATCAACTGTGGTTGTACCGTACAGCTGCTATTAAATGCAAATTTTCAATGCCGTGGACATACTACAATGCGCAATTATTTTTCTAGGCAGGAAGATCCAAGAGAAGTGATGCAGGTGACTTAGAAATTATTGTGTACTATGCCTTCTTCCCAATGTTGTAAAAAATTACTGCCTTGACATATCTATTGTCTTTTGGCCGGAGAAATATATAGTAAGAATTTTAAGCAGATATCAGGGTAATTCATCGTCAGAGTGGGTTACATGTAGATAATATCTTGATCAGTCAAACCGAGCGCTCGCTCATTTTGCCCTCGGTATCCACTTCCCTGACATAATCAGAAACGACGAGCTAGCCAGGAGGGGTATTACTGATGCTACTTCTCTTCATGCACGTATAAAAGACAAAGCCTGCTGAAGAGAATCCATCAGGACACGGCCCTGCCATTAGTTCTCAAGCATACTCCGGTGGAGAAACTGAGTAGAGGCATGTCTCGTCTTCTTACGCTGAAAGAAGCCTTTGATCTCTGTTCCTTATAATTATGATTGTCTCTTTTATTTGTAAAATGAAAGTACTTATCATCAATGCCGATCTTTCTGACTTCACAATCGTATTCATTGTACTATATATAGTGTAACCCTCTAAGCCAGACGTTCCTTGTGTATATGATATAGTGCCTATAGTGAGTGACATTTTGGAAGCTGAGATTCGAAGTTATTCAAATATTTTGAAAACTGCTCAAAATATCAATATTGAAGATAGGCATAAAATGAATAATCGAAGATTTCATGGCCTCTGATATTAAACAAGAACTGTATGCTAAACTGTATGCTAAAGAATGCTATAGGATTCATTTCTTTTCTCTCTTGCTGCTGTGCTGTACGAATTCAAAGTTGCTTTCTGCTTACGAGATCTTCAGACAAGGGAAAGAAAATCAGCTCGTAAAATTTGCTAATTTTTTCACTAAATCCCCCGTCGTATGTCATGATTTTCATGCAATTTCATTTCTAGGACTTTCTATGGTATTGTCAATTTCTATGCAAGTGATGATCAAAATGAACGAAAACCAACCACAGCGAATCAAAAGAAGGAAGTAAAATTAATTCAATTAATTTCAAATGATAGGAATCAAGAGAGCAATTAATAAGTTAATATAAGAAAGTCACAAAAGTCTAATAGTTATTTACGCAACAAATGCAAAATATCCATCTTTATTGCTTTCTTCGAGGTCAACATATCTATGCACGAGCCCGAAAGGCGAGGGCATAGAATGTTGATCGAGGAGAAAGCAATTGATGGATATCTTTGCACGAGTTGTGTAGGTAATTTTATTTTTCACCGATATCATGACCATTATGACTGATCTTATTCTGTGGTGAAATAATAAGCGGGTTTTATATAATTCAATCGCATACATCTATATAGAAATCTATAATTCAACCAGTGCAATAATGAAAATATTACTGCACGCCCGTGCAGTAATCTGCTGTACAGGTAAAATAAAGTGACAGGATATCTACATTATACGCACGGTGAGGGTTGCACTTCCCTTTCTATACTTAGGTACTGAGCCTCGACCAAGAATAACGGAGAATTTTATTGTAAAAATTGGAGAAGGCAAAGCATTATGTCTATCGGGAAAGCCAATATTGGTGCGGGCGCGTGCGCTTGCTGCTTCACACGCCTTAACTCTCTTTCGCTCCGTCTGAACACACGACTAGCACGTGTGTCTAATCGTCAGAAGAAAACAGCTGTGATTCGTACACGCGCAGCAAAACTCTTCACTTTAAGGTTAAGCGTCTGATTTTGAGACGGACAGCTACAACGAGAAGCTATCGAATTTAAATGAAATATAATGAATGATGGCACTTCATTTTTATAAATGTTGGTAAATTATCATTTAGGATGCGCCGAAGGCCTCGCAGGTACGGAGAGGACGCCATCGCATATTACTAATGCGGTTATTTATATCAATGAAATCATGAAAGTAACTGATAATAAGGTACTCATAAAGCCACGTCATGATGAATAACGGACATAATTACTGAAATATGTCAAATGATCAAAATTCCTCTCATAAAAATTAAATTTGTTCCTGGCGCTTATTCACGCTATACCTAAGAACATGCACATAAGATACCAATGTAGTGACCAAAGAATAGTGAACAATGGCTTACTATGCTGTACTTATCATATTCCGGGTTTTATGCCGGTCTACAAGCATGTATCTGATGTTACCGTAAATGTACAAGGGATAGAATTCACTAAATATAGACCTACAATAAAGAATTTGCTTATCATTTGCTTATCATTTCAGATATCTCGAGAATAGATAGCAAAATGTGCATTTTTTATACACTTATAGACAGAATAGGAAAAATATGTACCTGAACTAACTTACATATTGTCAGTACGATAATTTAGATGTAATACTCACAATAATCATACAACCATATAAGCAATCTCAAATGAATTATAACTAATATTTTACATAAGCTTTCTACAGTGGTGCATCTACTTTAAGTGCAAAAGGGATTATTTATTATACTATAGCTCATGCACAATAAATTGAAATAAAATTCATACAAAAAATTGTAATAGGTATAAAAGTTAACACATTTTTGGTTGCTGCGTAACTCTTTATCAAATACGTATCACATGTTAAATAAGTATAGATTGATCTTAGGTGTTACCTGTCATTTCAATTATCCATGCCACAGTTGCGAACACCTTGAGTCGAGTAGATAGGGCTGTGGTATTGTGCGCCGGCTAATGCTGTAGCCGTAAATATATCATTAAATAATTCTTCAAAATAGCTTCATCGAACAAGAAGTCAGACATGCTTATGTTTCCATTCTTCTAACATAAAAGGAAATGCAATAAATTAGAAATTCAAATCCATCCGACCTCTATGTGACTATAATGCAAGTACTACAAATAAAGTGATACATTTGTGTAAAATGCATAGCAGCTTTTTTAGGAGCAGCGAGTTCATCTACATCAAACAATTTAAATCAAGGACGCCGTTCTTATACGGCCTACCAAAACTTCATAAACACGAAAATTATCTTAAGAGTGTAAAACCTGATCATTATAACTGTGTACAAATCAAAGTTCCTGAGGATTCAAAATTCCGTCCCATTACCTCAAGTCGTTTCTCTTCAACCAGTAGACTAAGCGCATTCTTAGACGAAGTCTTGAAGATGATCATTTCTGAAGTTCCGAGCTATTGCAGAGACACATACCACTTCATAAATTCATTACCAAATTCGGTTCCTACTGGCTCTACACTGATTAGTTTTGACTTTTTTCGCTTTATAACAGTATTCCACATAATCTGGGATACTCAGTCATTAAGTTCTGGCTAGATAAGTGTGGTGATAACACTAGGTGACATGCCACGCTCAATCACGCGTAATTCACACGTGAACCATGCGTAATTACACATGACCCCAAACATCCGTGGCTATGCGGGATATTGCTGCAATATCTGTTCTCGTATAAGTTGGTATAGTTGGCAGTCCTGTTACATAGACTTTGCGTCTCATGTGTCTGCATGTATCAGAGGCTGAACAATGTGAAAGGACCTCAATTTCATGCTCAGGGAAGACAGAACAAGCTTAGCGGTTCATCCGTGGTTCAAGCGGCAGCGCAGACAACCGTAGACGACGCGTATTCATAAACATTCCCCATGTTTTAACAGCATCAGATCAAGTGATTTCTGACTCTTAGTGCAGCGCGTCTACGTCTGTACGCGGGTAGAAGAATAGAATGTCCTTAACCATGGATGTTTGGGGTGTTCCGTAACTACGCGTGAATCACGTATGGCATGTCACCTAGTGAAGCTCCCATCTAGATTCCAGAGGTCTTTTATCATGGAAGGTATTCGCTTGATTTTAGAGAATAATACTATATTTACGTTTGAAGATGTTTATTACGTACAAATTGCTGCCACGGTTATGAGCAGGTGGCGCCCACTTATGCCACACTGGTAATGGGCTACCTTGAAGATACGATGTATAGAAGTGTTGGAGAAGTACTCCGGTTTTATGTGATCACATGATAAGTAGCTGGAAAAGCTGGAATATTTGGGAAAGCAGTTATGGGAGGATTGAGTCGTTTCTTAATATTATCAACAATTTACATCCAGCGATCAAATTTACAAAAGATGTTGACAAAGAATCACTGCATTTTTTTTATGTGATGATACATGTAAATAAAACGAGTGGGGACATTAGCACTGACATTTATCGCAAGCAGACAGATGCAGTGAATTATATCACATTTAATTCTACTCATCCTGGACACATCCTCAGAAATATTCCATATAAGTTGGCCCGAAGAGTACAATGCATTGCTTCCGATGAGCGCATGAGAGAATACCGCTCTTCAGAATATTTCAGAAAACTTTGAATTACCCAACGCAATTAATAAACGATGCCATAAATGAATTGACATAGAAAATGTTAAAGTTTTATTGCATTGACTAGATATAGACATATTCAACAATATTTTATGTAAATTTTATGAACGCCTAGTGTAGCTTTCTGTATTCTGGTTGGCGCTTGAGATCACAGATGTGAACCACACGGATATACAGTAACACAATTATCATAGTTATTACGGGCAAAGTGTTTGAATACTTACTTACTTGTTTGGCAACTTACTTTGATTACGGGTAACAAGAATATGGAAAGTTGTGAGATAAGTTTAATTTTTTGTGCTTCTTCGCGGACCCTATTTTTTCACCATCTTTGGAGCCATGCAGCTCCGTTCTACATGCCAGTTACCCATTGAAATTCATGTAAGAATTCTTTTATACCGATCTGATGCTCCATCCAAAGATCGGTTAAGCAACGAATATACAGAAAAAAGTTCCAGCTGCGTGAAAAAATTTTGGAAAAAATCAGGTTTCTAAAAATAGCTCTAGATCTCGGTATATTAAAAATTGGAAGCTAATATTTCAGATTTGGTGTTTTTTATTGCATAGTAAACATATACACGAAAATCAGCAAAAATCGGAGACTAAGTGCCACATGCCATTGGGTGAATCGTCGTGGAATGACCCATGTACGTAATTATAAAGAAAAGTATGTTATAAAGAAAAACTAAGCAAATATACTGTATAAGACAGCTTGACCGGCTTCTGCCTATTCCAGGCTTCTCAAGGGCATAGAACGGCTTATTATACAATTCGTATGTCATCAAACTAAACTAAAATCATGGCATTCAAAATCTATGTAGGCATGATATCGAAATACCGAAGAAAGATACTGATATCAGGGATATCTATGATTAATATCTATGGTATTCTAGGGATTGGAAACTCTGGATCTGTGAACGATTAGCGGAGGCCAGATTTTCACAAAATATTTCAATCGCTAGATACAATTGTCAATGCATAAAATCGTAAGAAGAAATCATCAAGGAATGTCAGTGCATTAAATGATACTGATATCTTTCTGACATTCCTTGATGATTTCTTCTTACGATTAGTAAAACTATCGTTATATCTACATTTGTGCTATTTTTATCTTATGCGAGGCTTATGCTATGTGTGTTTCGTTTTTCGATCAGACATGTTGTAAGGAATGTAGCTTAGTCGTGCATGTTGTTCTAATTAGGAAATTATTAGCCTGTAGACGTAAACAGGGTTGATGATATTAAGGCCAGAGATAACATATGCCGATAATTAAAACATACAGCTGGATATTAATATGGCCTCAATTCCGCGGTATCAAATTCATGTAATAAATAGTAATTGATATGAACATTAGATAGATATTAATTGGATAGCAATATGTACAAAATATCTTCATGCAATTTTAAATCTCAATCAAACATGTTCTGGAAATTGTTCTGCTCCACTTCATTAGAGAAATAGCCACACTTGGGTTCAATCTTGGGGGCACCCAAGATTAGACACAAGATTAATCTTGGTCTTGGGGGTACCCAAGCCCAAGTTTGGATCCAACATTGTTCCAGGCTGCCATGGTCAGTGAAATGTGGTAGACACAACTCAACTTAATGAAGTGGACAGAAAGCAAATGGTTATTAGATGCGAAAACAAGTGGATTGACTTCATTCTTCAATCGTGTTCATTCTTCAATCAATTGTCATTTGGATCAAATATCACGATACTTTAAAATAGATTATGGAGATGTAATTGAAATTTTATTAGCAATTAAATATGAGTTCTTTTTTTGGAAAAAACCATCACATTAATTGTTGCAATTGACTATTCAAATGAAAACATGACTGAACTGATTTATGAATTCATCAATCGGAGTACTAATCTTTAGGTGTTGGCCAAGTGTTTTCTAACCATGAACCGGTAGATATTTCTTGCGCACTTGTTGTGTTGGTGCCATAAACGATTTCTTTTGGAGTACATTCAGATTATTTCAGGATACAATGATAAATCTATAATATTCGTCACATAATGGTTGACGACGTTTATTGAAAGTGCTTGAGAGAGTTTGAGTACATTTTTCAACGAAAGCTTCCTAGTAGATCAATGAGATGAACATTATATTTTCACAATGATTAATGTTGTTGTTGCGGATGGCCTACAGTCGTAGCCTCACCCGCCTCCACCACTTCCAATACGCCAGCGCTTCCCGAGGTCTGGAACAAAGAAAAGAAACGTCTTTACACATTCATACCCCAAACCAACCACAAACTGACCCTCATCCCCTCCCCCGCCCCCCACACATTCCATGATGTGTTACATCCCCTCCGCCACTTCCGCGCTCCTCCTACACATCCTCGACCCTTCCAACCCTATCCTCTTCCGGTAGCTTCCCACCTCCAAAGAGTGTCCCTTCCTCAATCGGGCCATGCTCACCATGTCCTCCCTGGAACATTGAGCCTCCACCGCACGATTTATGCCGCTGTCGTAAACGGACCGACAACGCTCGTGCTCCCATTCCCTAATGTTGTTGCCGTTGTTGGCTCAGGCTGGACTCACTCGCCTCCACCACTGGCAGTACTGCAGAGCCTCCTGCGGTCTACAACATAAAGCAGACAAACTATGAGTTGAAATCTTTAACTCAGCACGGTTCCTTTTACCAGGAACTCACTCCTTGACATGCTCACCTCCTCACCACATCGACGACAAAAACCGGACCCATCCATCCCAATTCTCTTTCTGTGCGCCCCCAACTCAAGAGAGTGTCCAGATCTTAATCGGGCCATACTCACTGTCTTCCTGTGACCAACTACTCTCAAAATTCTGCTTCACACCCTTACCATACACCTTCCCACATCTTTCATGCGACCATACACCAACTACTTCCCGTTCTTCCACCAACTCTTGACCACCTCATAGATGCACTCTGCCTCTTCTTGGTCTTCACTCCCAGCTCTGTTAGCCGACTCATCCGCCCACTCATAATGTTGTTGTTGAGAAGGAAATGGAGGAAAGTATAAAATTTTTAGATCATGAGGTAAATGCTTGCTGATGCTGAAATAAATCACATCTTCACCGATTTTTAGGACATAGCATGTTTGAAAGAATCTGAACGTCCAATTGAATTTCAAGCCGCACGGCTTCATGACTTGTTTGATGATTATTCTATAAGAGTCCCTCTTGACACCAACATGAATTCTGTTCACGACACACATTGGCACTATCAAATGACAAATAATGGATCCACTTGATTCAATTCTACACCTTTGTCAATAACTTTGACGTATGTCATAGATTTCTGAGGTAGTACTAAAATTTTTCATATTTCTTCGAGGCAAAACTTAAGTTATGGATTGGATTATGTGACAAGTGGTGTCATTTTTAACATAGTCCGAGCCATTACCTTGGATGAATTTTAATAGGAATATTGCCATAGTTTTATCGGACAAATAATGCAGATATCCTCTGACGCTAACGCGTCCTCGGATAATCTGCATTATTGTCCTCTAAACTATGACAATATTCCTATATTAAGGACGGCAGTGTGTATGTAGTGGATAAAGGATGGCTATGCAATTCTCTGGGATATAGTGAGGGAAATTATTTGATGAATCCCGAGAGCTTTAGCCCGACGGATATATGAAATAATTTTACGAGCTATGTCAGAGAATCGTATAGCTATCCTCTATTCGTTATAAAGTATACCAGATAATTAGAACCCAAGGAGGTCTAAATATCTACAATTATAGATATCTAGACCTTCTTGTTAGAACCATAGATTTCCGCGATATAATCCCTCTCTACCAAGATTTTCGGTGGGAACAAATTTTATCAAAATATAGATAGGATTCTGAAATACGATTCTACAACTATGTAATAATCTGGCATACTTTATGGAAAGTTAGTAAAATAAATCCCGGAAATCGCAAGAACATATACCAAAAATATCGAAAAGGTCTAAAGTACAACCCGGAAAGCGACATGGTAATGGTTAAAGGAGGCATCAATCCTTGTGATACAAAACTTTTCTCTCTCTCTCTCTCTTCATTATGCAATTTTGTGCAAATAGGTGGTGGCATTTTGAAGATCAACAGTACATAGAACAATGGGTTGGAGTTGCATGCACAGTTGAATATATGTTTACTAACATAGAGGGAGTGATAATTCTCATGCCTTACTTGTTGACGGTGCACTCGAGCTCTTGCGCACTCTGTTTGGCTGATGTAAGTGGCTCTACATCCTACACATTACAGGGCATAAATTATGTTTCTTGAATTACAGGTCATATTCGATTTGATTTGAAAATGTCATTGTTCTCCATTTTTCTCATATTTGAATATTTTCCCGATTAACAGAAATTTACAGCATTCACATCGCTTATCATAACATTTCTGCACACCATTTGTTGCCATTCGATTACGTCTTGCTAATAAATTCAATAGAGATCTCTGTTGTTGATGGCAAGGTCTTCATCTGTATTTTTTGAATTTTGAGGTAAATTCTAAGATTGAAAAGGATGGAGTAGTGATTTCATTAAACACGTCAAGATTATTAGGATTGAAAGTTTTCACATTTAAAATCACATCATCATCAATAGTGCGGTGAGCGTTTGGACGTGTCATCCTAGATTTAGAGAAAGCATCACTTAATGCACATTTCTTCAAGTTTTTTTTGTTTAACATTTTCGTTTGATACTATTCTGATTATGCGTTTCGCAAGCACATACGGAATGTTCCGCAAGACATGTATTGGATGACCAGAATTGAACGAATCACAGGTTCATCTTCATACGTCAGATACGGCTATGGGCACTAAAGTGGTCCCAACCTATGCTTCACTAGCCTTATGGTATACAGTATATTGAAAAGAAAATGTATACTTTCATTCAAGAACTTTTAGCTACACAATGTTATGAACTCTTTCTTTTTTTTTGGCCGAAGTAAGTAAGTAAGTAAATGAGCAATGCATTTATTGAAAGTAAATAGAAATCAAGAATACAAACACAGAGAAATAGCAAATCAGCTGGAACTTACATGTAAAATGATCACTGTCTGCAGGCTTTGACAAATACCGGTATATACGACAATAATGGAGAAGTCAGATGTCAGCAGCGTTATCAATCATACAACACCAGATAAAAAATGAATTCTAACACTAGACGTTAAAAAAAATGCGGCAAGCAGAAATTTCCAGTACTAGGGATTTTTGGAGGCACATGTTCAGGTAAAGGATGATCTGCAGATCTACACTTAGTAAGAAATTTACACGACAGACTTTTATGGGGATCATGGAGATCATTATGCGAAATCAGGGATGATTGAGCATTTACTTTCTTGGCTATAAACATGGACAGCTGGAAATCTATGGACTGATCGCAGATATCCAGGCAGTACCACTGGAGGTCTGCTATACCAAAAATCAAGTAGTCAGAAACAATTCTACTTTATCAAACATTATCAAGGATAGATGTACAAAGACAGTAGAAAAATACCACGCAGCTTTTTTTATTTTGCAGTGATTTTCCTCTTTTATGCTAGATTCCGAAGATTCCATGGAGAGGTTCTTTGCTACGCAGTAAAAAACAGACGAAAACTCTCACGAGTGTCATAGCCCTTACAACATAAAGTATTCCCTGAAGTTAGTTCATTTATCGATTCGTCAGAAATACATTCGCTTTAGAAATTTCACAAAAATACATCTCGATGCATATCGAGGGCCAAAATCTCAGAGAGCAGCATTTGGTTACTTTTCATTTCAGCAAAAATTAGACCAATATTTCAAAGAAATGCAATACAAAAATGACTCGGATGAGGCAATCCTCCGCTGCTGACTGCATTATGATACTGTGTAACAATTTTATCTACAGCATCAAACAGTGCAGAATGGAGCTTCAGAATCAGAAACAAGAAGGCGATTGTATTCTGCGAATTGCTTACCGACACTTCTTGCGACATAATCCGGAATACAATATAGAATACGTTTTCTGCTTGAATCAATAGGCCTATATGCATCGGGCTCTTCATTTAATTCAGATATCATCATATTCGACACTTGATTTATGTCTTCGGCACGTGGAGGTGATTTAACATCGAGACATTCATGCATCTGGTCAAAAATTAAATTCGAGTACTTCTTCAAAGCAACAACTTTAATTGGTTTCTTATTTTGCAATTTTTGATCGAGTGACTGCTCTATGACAAAATTCAACACTACGATGTTTGTCAGAATCAGGATCAGATCAACACAAATATTCTGTCATTGTCCACACAACTATTTCAATAAACGATTGGGGATTACTGTAATTCCAAATGAGTGGCTTGAGGAATGCCTTCTGATTGACAACCTGAGAAAAGAGGGGTACTTGCCCGATGAAGAAAAGTGAAAATTCGCTCTTCTTTGCGATGGCTTCCATTCAGGCAACGTGCATCTCATCGGTGATAGTGACAGAACCAAGAAGTTTTGATATCTTTTCTACGGCGATTGTGTAAGTCATATCAGCGTCTGATATAGTGGATAAAACCCACCAGGATCTCAGTAGATGACTTTGAGAGATTCAACATCAAGTCAGATGTTAACGAAGTACCGTCATCCTTCAGGAATGATTTAGCCAGTTCTTCGCTAGCATGCATAGCTGCTACCCTACACTGTAAATCGCTCTATACCAATTACATACGAAGGACGCATACCAAAGTATTTTTTTGGTATATTTCTGTATTCTCTTGGTATATATTTGTATGCTTTTTGTATGCTTTTTCAAGTGTGGTATGCTTTACATACTAAAGCCATACCAGTACAATGTTAAAGGAAAGCATCAATGATTTCTAATATATGTTGATTTAAGGCCTTTTGTCAATAAAGATCACACTAATGTTACTACTGTTTTGTAAGTAGTAAGATAATGACATTTAATAGTCAACCTTACAATATTGAATTCGATTTTAATACACGTAAGTCTAAGGCATTTCATGACTAATCAATAAGTATTCAGCCATCAACAATTATGCATTATGTAGTTTTGAAAGTAAGCATATTATGAATCCGAAATAAAAACACATTATAATTCATAAACGCAAAAGTAGTTATGTTTGAGATATATAAGTCAACATGGTTGCACAAAAGATATCGTTTGAATGAATTGATGTTTATCTACTTGGATCATAAAGAAGAGTTAAGTAAACGTCCTGTTAATGTTGTCAGACAATTAGCAACGACGTCAATCTCGGGGAGCGTTAATTAAACAGTAAATCTAATATCCTTAAATGACCCATTATCAAAAAGATATATTCAATACTGGTATTACTGAAAAATGTTATTTGACAGTAGTATGTAATATATACATATTTTTTGCTATGTGACTTAAAGCTGCTCATACGAAAGACATGCCAATTTGCATCGGGTCTCGTATATAAAACATACCAACAACTCGTATTTCAGTGTAAAACAGCCAATCACAGATAGAATAGTTCGCATCGCTACATACCAATCACATACGAAAGTAAGTGAGATGTGGTATGAAAAAGATACCAGATCTCTGTAAGCATACCAGAATCTCGTATCAGATGTTAGTTTCAAATTGTATGTAATTTTGGTATATGTTTGTATGTAATTTTCGTATCCAGCGATTTACAGTGTATGCTTCTCAGGTGTAAGTGGATTATCTCCACGATGCGCTCTAGCCTATAGGAAGCAAGGTTTTTAGGAGAGTTGAGAACACTGATGGAACAGCACCGGATTTCAATAGTCTCCGCTTTGAGGTTGAGTCTTTCTCAGAATTTCGCGACATATTAGAGTTATTTCTCTGCTTTATAAAATCACCATCAACGAAATGATTGGTGTATAGCTGATTGAGGAAAATCGTTCCGATTTTTGCGACACAACCAATCCTATAAAATGCATGGATCTTTCGGAATTCGATGGAAAACAATTGCACTGTCAGTCGAATTCCATGAGGCAGAGCCACCATCACCATGGAAGTGGATAATAGTACACTAGAATGGAAGTTTGATATCTTGCCTATGTACGTGTACAATGATGGCTCATGGAAAAATCTATGGTTTGTAGATCAGATTCAATCTAAAACATTGTATCATAGTCAAACTATTTGCCAAGTTGGTTGCGGAAGTTGTTGATACCTAATTACACGATTTTCATGAAGGGAATTGCAAGTGAGATGTGAAATAGCCTACTATTCCATGGATTAATATAGTGTGTCTATTTGTAGCAGTCACTGACAACTATTTTCCGATGTTTCAATATTAGAATGCGAATTAAAAATTGGTTCACAAAGTCATAATTGAAAGTGGTCGGTGTTCTGTTTGCAAGAACATCTGAAGAATTGACAGATAGAAAGTCTAATTATTGAATAATTTCTTCTTCAAGTGGCTAAGAAACCTGGCGCTTTTCTGGAATAAACACATTGAAAGTTTCTTTACCGACAATCATTTCTCAAATAAATGAAATCTCGCTGGAACTTTTCAATTAATCATTGAATGACACATGTGATATTTTGGAAACTGATATTCGAATGCATGTAGAGATTTTGAAAATTATTCAAATTTAGTGAACATTGGAACCCTTTAAAGTAAAATGAATACTCTAAGATTTCTTGGCCTCTGATTTCAAGCTGGAGTACTGCATGTTCTGTAAATCGACATTACAAGTTGCATCAGAGTCTGATTATACTATTGATAGATTATCGGAGCGACATTTCAAAATGATGAGCGTACACAACGTTTAAAAGGATTTCCTTCTTTGTCATCCTGTCGGCGCAGCATTTTGTAAATTCACTATTGCTTTTGAGTACATGGTCTTTGGACAAGGGCCAACAATCCAGATGAAGAATCGGCCTGATGAATATAAATGCCAATCAAAAAACATGGAAGCCAGATCGCACAAGTTGCATTTTGCCCCAACTAAGTTTCCCCGGCGTGTGCCATAGTTTTCATGCAATTTCCATTCTAGGACTTTCTATGGTATTGTTAATTTCTATGACCATCACAGCCCACTGCTACGCACTTGTCAACAATTTCTGCGATATTCTGCTGATTGTGCTTGTTATCAAAGCAATGATTCTGATATTAAAAATTTCACAGCAAAATTTGTCTATGGATTTCCATGATTTGATCATCATATTTTTTGACATAGCATTATAGCCAGGACTGGTTATCGGTCACTCCTAGTCCAGGTCTTCGTCAACGACTTGAACCAAATGAAGTTCAAATGTTGGTCAAGCTGCGTTTGGGGCTTCCAATTACTGAGGAGAACTTGACGTGTCCAATGTGTCCAGAAAAAGCAATGGACAGATTTGGGTTCCATGGATTAACCTGCAAACGCGTACCTGACATTGTTCGGCGTCATAATGAGATCCGGAATATCATTTATGTATGGTCTTTGTCGTCAAGCATCTCTGAATCCCCGTCTAGAACAAGGTGCTGGGCTTGATGACTCACGGAAACTCTCCCGTCCTGCAGACATTTTGGTGCCATCCTGGTCTCTCGGACAGGCTGCTGCACTTGACATCACCATTGTACACTCACTGAAACCCTCTATCATCGACGAAGCGAGTACGAATGGTGATGTCTGTCTCGAAGCGGCCTCAAAGAGAAAACGTGATGAAAATGGACCAAAATGTGACGAATTGGGTTGGCGATGTATCCCAATGGCAGTGACGGTGTACGGAACTTGGTCAGAGGCAGCTTCAGCGGCTATATCAAAGATATGCGACATAACAGCAATTCTCATGAATAATGATAGACACCAGGTGCGAAGAGAGAGCTTCCAGCGACTGGGCGTTGCTTTAGCCAGGGCCAATGCTCGAGCTCTCCTCTCACGGTGTATGGAGACATAGCAGCTTCAGTTATTTGGTAGACTGACTTTGAACTAATTCCGTAGAATCATTTCTTTTGTACTTATAGCCATAGAAATTAACAATACCACAGAAAGTCTACTTGAAGTCTATGACTTGTATGATTTTGGATTATACATAGACTTCTATAACATAGCTATATTATAGAAGTCCATGGATTATAGCAGTCTTTGCTTTGAGATTTTACAACTTGAAAGATGTCTATGTGTAAGATGAAATCATAGTCTCTAAATAATTTATAGGAAGCTATGTAAAATTATCATTGCCAGATCATAGACCTCCAGTGGTATTGGAAATTTGATAAATTGCCTTATTAGCGATCAGTCCAGGTGATAGCATTCTAGCATGGCTACAAATTGCGCGATGAGCGCGTTATCGAAATTTCTTGATTCTGTGGCATATTTGAGTTGACAAATCACAAAACAAAGGAGTTGCATACATGAAAAGTGAAACGATACAACCGTGGAATACTTCTAGCAACTTTTCTTTGGAAACATATGGTTTTGGAATGAGTATCACATACAAGCGACCAGTTGCAGAGAGTAAAATGTTATCAGAATGCTTGTTCCACTTAAGTCATCTGAGAATGTTACACCAAGAATAGAACTTGTGTTAGCAAGCTTAACATCTGTGTAAGCGAATGTGGGAGCATCCTTTTTGCGACGAAAAAATATCTGTTTACACTTCTTTGAGTTCAAAAATAGTTTGTTCACATGCGACCACAATGATACGATTGACATATGATCTGGATTCGGCTGATGTTTCGTACAGGATTCAATAAGGGTGAGGTCATCAGCATACTTGACAAGCTTTCCACTCTGAGATTTCATTGTCAGAGTGGAACTTAGACGATTGCTTTATGTGAATGCTGTAAATTTCTGTTAATCGGGAAAATATTCAAATATGAGAAAAATGGAGAACAATAACATTTTCAAATCAAATCGAATATGACCTGTAATTCAAGAAGCATTATTTATGCCCTGTAATGTTTAGGATGTAGAGCCACTTGCATCAGCCAAACAGAGCGAGCAAGAGCTCGAGTGCACCGTCAGCAAGTAAGGCATGAGAATTATCACTCCCTCTATGTTAGTAAACATACAGTGGACTCATATAAGAATCACATCCGGAAATTATGCTTTGATTCTTATAACGAGATTATTCTTTTAACGAGAGCTTTTATTATTATCAGCACTCATGCCTTTGTTTGTAGTGATGATGATATATCCATCCTTATTAGTAATCAGTAGACTACAGATAAATGCTTACGTAACTATTAAATGAGATGTTTCTTTGTGGTTCCTATTACTCAAGTTATACTTACATACTTAAAGAAAACAATAAGACAATGGAAGCATTCTTTTTCAGTTCAGCTTCGAATCAAACTAAAAAAGTCTGATATCTTGCTTTGGTGAAGACTCTCCCTGGTTCGTTTTAGGATTTCTTCCTCTATCTTCTTAAGGGCCGCGATGGGATACAGTCATCTCCACCTCGTGTCATGAGTTCTGATGACGCACATTGTCAATTCTACTCGATGGGTATAGTAGGATAACGCATTAGGTGAGGATTTTAGTAGATTTCATCTTCTCAAAGTAAAATGTGATAGCATGACGCTTTTATCTTACGTCCATTGGCAAATATAATCAATAAAAGTAGGATTACGCCATTGGTAGGTATTTCAGCCAATGAAAGTTTAAGCGTCATTCACTGATTCTCATAACGAAAGTACATCCTTTTTGATTCTTATAACGAGCGGAAAACTTATTACGTTGTATAGAAATGTTTCGGGAAAATGGATTTGATTCTAATAACGAGTTTATTCTTTTATCGAGTGATTCTTAAAGCGAGAGTTCACTGTATATTCAACTGTGCACGCAACTCCAACCCATTGTTCTATGTACTGCCGATCTTAAAAATGCCACCTACCTGCACAAAATTGTATAATGAAGAGAAAGAAAAGTTCTGGATTAGAAGGATTGATGCCTCCTTAAATAGGGATATTTAATTTGTTTTATTTTCCTTTTGCAGTTTAGAGGTGACAGATAGATGTCATTAGCTTTCTTCTGTATTTCGATATCATACTTACATAGATTTTGAATGCGATGATTTTGATTTAATTCAATAACATGCGAATTGTGTAATAAACCGTTCTATGCTCTTGAGAAGCCTGCAACAGCAGAAACCGGTCGGGTTGTCGATATATTTGCTTGGTTTCTCTTTATAACATCTGGGTGGGATTACGTACTGTATTAATTTCGATTTTCGATTTTCTATTACCTATATTATCCACGTTCCTGCGTTAAAAGCAGTGGCTTCCTAGTTAATTCACGCTCTCAACAGATGGTCCGGAATCCTTGTGGTTAGAGGGTATGCTTGCACGTCCTCTAGCTACAACGTCGCTGGTTCGAACCTGCTCACGACGTGCATACTGGTAGCTCCATTCATCATTTCATTACTCGCATTAATGACATCTCAAAGTGTATCCTACTCCGACAGAAGTCAGTATGCACGTCCATCCACCGAAGAAAGACGGTTTTACGATTATCTCCACGGTTAATAATAACCCCCGTCTTTTGGAATCAATTCTTATTAAGAGTACCAGTACCACTGTACTCATGAACGACCGAGGAGGTTCTAATCCACTGGCATTGAATTTGTAAATAGCTCGTTTGGTCACGTCATCATTTTAAATAGCAGTCTTTGTAAATTTGTCATTTCATCATCTGATTTAATTGTTAATTGTCCTGTTGTCATATCATTCCATGCTTGTAAAGTTCACTCGTTATCATCTTGTCTTATAAAAGCTTGATTTTATGTTAATTCTTTTAGCACCTGATGAAGGCATTAGAATAAATGCAGAAACATGTTGTGAATTGATTGTTTTATTTTATTCTAATATAATCTGGACACAAACTTCTCAAAAAATATATATAAGCAGGAATTATCAAATAAAATATCGCAGTCAATATAATTAAGCTTACTTTAAAGTTTCTCTAAAATTCGATAAAATAATTTTATTTAATTGTTGGAAGACTTAGATGCAATTCTTACAAGTCATTTTATTGCACAGCCAGATCTGCTTCGGATGTCCACAGCATCCATCGTCAGGCCAAACTTATGAAATTATATTACATGCCACCTTGATTCTAAATTCAAATCCTAGTACAATAATTATATGAAAATCTATGGATGAGCTTGATAGTTAGATACAATATAGAAATCAAACTTGATATATTGAGAGATACTGAATAACAAAAAACAAGAAGTCTTTCTACATCACTGCTAGACGCCCTGTACGTCCTTGGTCTTGCCTATTGAGGACCGGCTCATGTTTCTTTTTCAGCATTGATTCGGCTATCTCCAGATTATTCTTTCTTTCATGTCTTGCCACGACGATGGTGATGTTGCAGTCTTTCACTATTTTATGTTCTCGTTTGAGATGTCTGCTGATGGATCTGTTGTTCACATATTGCTTGCATCTATGCGTCAGATCATTGGTTGTATATCCAATATATCGGACACCACTACAGGTGTCCGTTGGGTATGAAAATTGGTACGCAAGTTCTTGAGTTTCTTCATTCATGAGTCTAATCAGGTTCACAGAGTTAGAGCGTTCATTTCTAAGGTTATGTAAGAATTCAATGTAAAATTGTTATTCAATTTTCATGTTTAGGATGCATTTGTGATCGTATTAAGATGATGTGCACACTGTGCATTTAAATGTGACTCAAACGATTGCATAGTGATAAGGCGATTTCTTTAAACACTTAGTGGAAGACCATCCAATAAAAAAGCATTTCCGGCGATCATTTCCTCAAGAAAATTGAAGATCACCTTAGTGACAGTGATTGACAAAAACACCGGTTATGTCATAGCTGCCGGTTGTCAAGTGAAGATAATGATGTAATTTCCTTTAATCAAATTGGATCAATTTAGAGCGGTATAAAAGATTCCAGATGCAGGAGTTGGCGTAAACCATGAAGACTCTCATTTTTCTTCTGTGTCTAACTGTTGTGGCCTGTCTGGTCTACGCAGAAGATGAGAAAGTATCTAAAGATGATAAAGAACAGCAGGCGCTAGAAGAAATTAACAATGAGCTGATCGAGAAAAGCGATGATGAATCACTCGATGAAGTCAACAATGAAGCGACAAAGGGGAGGCGTCGCCGTCGCCGTCGCCGCCGCCGCCGCCGCCGCCGCAGCCGATATGGAAAGAAAGCCATCAGCGAAGAGAAAAACGAGGTCGAAGATGAACAAATTGATGAAGCGACAAAGGGACGCAGGCGTAGACGCTGGCGCAGACGCAGGCGCAGACGCAGGCGCAGACGCAGGCGCAGACGCCATTATGGAAAGAAAGCCGTCAGCGAAGAGAAAAACGAGGTCGAAGATGAACAAATTGATGAAGCGACAAAGGGACGCAGGCGCAGACGCAGGCGCAGACGCAGACGCCATTATGGAAAGAAAGAAGTCGAAGAAAGAAGCATGTCAGAAAGCAATGCAAGCGAAGCCGTTTAACTGTGAGTACGTAAAAATTAAACGCTACGTTTTCACAAAATTTACTCTCAGGCGCTTACATGTTTACCTTTAGCTAAAATGTCCTACATTGTAAGAAATTTCTATGTGAAGCAATGTAGAACAATATTAAAATTATATTGCTATTGCAGAAGAGAGATACACACGTTGGAAGCAATGTGTCATTTAGAGGGCATGCATACGATTTAGGGCATGCGATTAATGCGTTGGCCGCTAACGCGGCCTCTGATTTGTACATTACTTACCTTGAAATCTCATATGGTATTCCTACATTGTGGCTCGAAAAATCTATGGTGATAATATTGTGCGTAATTGAGGTATGATACAATGTGGAAAAGGAAGGCAACAATGTATCCCGTAATGATTAGTATAATCAATGCATCTATGATTAGTATAAGATATCCAGTTCATGCCATGGGAGTTGAGCGTCCCTTAGATATCTTACATTAATCACAGATGTCCCTTGATGATTTGAGACAAATTATGGATATATCTAGGATAGCTCAACCTTATTTTCCTCACCAATGTCTTATTTTCGAAGAGAAAATATAGCACTGCTTTCAAATGGCAAAAATGCCTTAAATTAGATAGTACTCTATCTAATACATATCTCCGCTCCATATTACTTCTGAAGATATCTTGGAAAGTGTTGAACCCTTGCATTTCTCAAAATTTGACACTTTTCATTGTTATACTAAACACAGACAAGCGTTCGAAAATAGCAAAGGTCCAATTACCATTTGTATTTATATACTCTATTATTTTCTATGAAATGAATTTTGTACATTTCTATGAAACTTTATCTTGCCCTCCCGCAAGGGCAATTCAACGTAGCAAAGTGCGTCAAGGTAACAAAATTAAAAAAACAAAACAAGCTAATGACTAGTTAATTTTCAATAGGTACAAAATATGATTTAAAAGAAAATTTTTATATCCTAAAATGTCAAAAAAATTTAAAAAATGCTTACTAGAAGGACAAACAACGCTTCTCCTCTCCTCATGTGTAATGAATTGGCGAGTAAGTCGTACTGTTCAAAATTATGTTTATCACTTATATATTGAAAAGATCCTATTTAACAGTCTGCCCATTCAGATGATAAGAGGACAGGTCTGTACTGCCTTGCGACATTTCTCATATCATGACAAATTAATAAAATCACACAGAATTCAAATATGGTGCATTGATTATAAACACAAAATTTTTAATCGGCATATAGAAAGAGCAGTTGCAAAAGTTTTAGACTTTAACCCAATCAATATTTCGAATGTCAAATATGAATATCACACTGAAAAGGAATTTGCTCTCTAAAGTGTGTATAAAGTTCATCTTATTATTTCCGAAGATCAATACTGGGCTATTGACATCTGTGCTTCAATAAAATAAATTGCAAGAAACATCACTGTATATTTAGATGCAAGTTTTCGAGATGGTTTTCAAGGTGAGCACAAGAGGTCTGAAAAATTTGGAATTCTTAAATCTCAGAAATTGAAATTCAGTTTCAAGATGAAGGTGCATTCATTATTGCACAGAATTATAGAGAAAATAAAGATATTAAAAGTTATGAATCTAAGGAATAGGCGAGATATGTCTGGTAGTATGTGCAATTTTATACTCCGAACAGTGCATTACAGTGTTGCATTCATATGACAATTTAAGAATTTTGCTTTTATTTATTTCTATATAGTAATAAAGCCTTTTTTCTTTCCAGGAATGAATCAAACTGACAAACATGGTAAAGTGGATCAATAATTGTGATGACTTGAACTTTCAATTGTTTCTAATTTCAATACAGATTTCATGCAATTAACATGAGCATTTTCAACGTTGATTAATCACAAAAAATGTTGAAATCTGTGATGTCAGGTTGCCGTGGTAAGTTGCATCAAGTGAAAAATAAATGCACGATGAAGGCGGGGTCAGCTACCATTTTGCATGCCGACTCTATCATTCCTAGGCATAAAATCCATATTTGCATGAAAATTTGGTTCCTAAATTAAGTTTATGAGTTTTTGGAAACATAATAAGGATATGAAAATCCTGCAAGACTTTTAGCTGGATGATCTTGTTATATTATTTTACATTAGTTTAGAGCAGGGGTGCGCAACCTTTTGCATTTTCGGCCGACATTTCGAAGGTCTAAAGAATCACGGCCGCACTCAATATGTGTGTAAGCAACTAGGTCAATGGCCAATCCTTTTTATATTCCACCACTCAAATTAGCTTCCTCTGATGAAAGACGTAGTGAAAATCGCATAAAGGCCTACTCTGTAAAGAAGGAGTTAGTAAGTTAACCCATATACGACCGACGGTCATTTTTGGCCCGAAAAGATCCTAAGCCTAAGGTGTTATCAGCACTTGAAAAGTTGAAAGCATGTTTTTTCCAACCGAAGGAGAAGACACTTTACTAAGCTACTGTAATATAAAGGAATCACGGGCCATACAAAATTCATTCATTCATCACATAGCCGGTCTATTCTGGGGATTCACTCGTATTTAGGCCTACGCATTTCTAGAGCCTCGTATATAAGGGTGCCTACCTTGCATTATTTTTGAAGCCATAAAGTATCTTATTATTAAACATACAGTTCTTTCGCAACCCAAAGCGTGAGCCTTAAATTTAATTAATGATAAATGTCAAATATAAACACAACTGAAATTTTAACGCATTTTATTTATGAAAATACGCAAAATCTAAATAGGTAGAAATACAATATCTCGTAAAGAAATTACAAAATCTTTCGATTCAAATTTCACACAGCACACAACAATACCGCTGCAGAAAATGATCTAGCAGACATCCTTATTCAGGTCATGGACTTGAAGCTAGCGCGCACGAGCAATTCGAGCAAACTACAACTGTCCCTTTTGTTCCTTTTAGCTCAGGGGTTCCCAACCTGGGGTACGCGAAGGAATTTTGAAGGGCAAGCATGGGAGATTTATTATAATTCAATTTTACTTTCATTGCTTTCCTGATCATGGGTCAGTTGAACTGCTAAACTTTGTGCGCATTCCTCATTGGATTGTCATCATCTGGCTTTGAAGTAACCGTTCCTCATTAGCGACCACCAACTCGACCTCAACCACATAATTACATGAATCCGGATTCTCCACCATAGCAATGAGCAAAAACAAAGAGCTTGATTGATTTTGGAACATGGCTTTCGCTGCGCTTGTGTTATACACATTTTTGTGTTATTCAATTGCGAATTCCGTATATTTCTACGCATAATCAAATTTTAGTATGATTGAATTCTTGCAATTCTTTATATGTTAAGTGAGAGTAGACCTATGCGGAATAATGAAGATCCTATAATTTTCTGCTTTGGGGTACGCAACATGAAGAGGTTGGGAACCCCTGCTTTAGCTGATGTCTCTAGCCATGAATGCACATGAATGTAACTTCCCTAAAATATTCTAGTTATGAGTTACCGAATTGCTTGAACGCCTTCATCGCGTCTGCGGGCGCGCATTTTTCCAAGTAGCATGGGCATAAAGGTGTTCGACAGTTACAAGGTGACTAGTATGCTACTATACTGACGATTGTTTTCCGATTGCCTTGAACTCCGGAAGCATTTGCAATATGTACAACATTCCTTTTCATTTACTTCTCATTGTCACAGCCGCACTTTGCCTCTGCTACGGCCGCAGGTTGCGCACCCCTGGTTTAGAGCAACGCTTTAACGAGCCATGACGGCAGATATTTCAGAAATTTATTAGAAGTCTCCACTCATGCAGGTCAATCAACTATTTTTGAAGTAAGCCTACATGTAGATATTAACCCTCGCCTCACTGTTGTTTTGACAATCGCGCCCTGCTTATTTCCGAAACTAACGGTACAAATTCAAAACAAAATACTCCCAAATGAAGGCTCTCATCATGACAAGTCAGAATATTATCACTGTTTTGACATTCAAGGTCATTGTGGAGGTCAAATGTAAGGTCAAAAAGATGATTTTTTCTCAATTTTAAGATTTGAATTGAGGTCTAAATAGAATCTACAAGGGAATTATCATTTCTGTTCAAATTGACACGAGAACACTTTCTTTTATAAATTCGAATAGTTTTAATATTGAAAATAACACCTGAAAACATTCAAAGCGAAAATAGTTCAAAATTCGACAAATCTGTCGTACATTCAAATTTTTGAAATCTCATTGTGACGAAAGTATTAAGCCGATGTTATTCAAAATTGCTGGAAAGCTTTGGAATACGTAGAAGACAGGCTATTTAAAATTTGGAGTTCGCGTCTTCCTTCGTTCAGGAGCTAGATAAAATTTTCGGTAGGGTAGAGCGCTCAGCCCCCCCATTGGAGCGAAGGTTGACTCCAAAGTGTTTAAATATGGTTGACTCATCTATGAGCTGCTGTTATATCCAAACTACAGAATTACTGATAGAATTTTCAATTTTTAAAATATGTTGAATCAGCAGCCACTACGGCTTCACAGCTATGTGTACAGCATGGCATGAAAACTCATGTTTTATGGCACGGTTTAATAACCATCTGTGAAACAATATGAAAAAAATGCATGTCACAAAACAATGTTTAAAAGCCGGTTTTGACACTAAAAGGAACAGTTATGTGGGGGGGAGCAACATTGCATGCATATGCTGGAATCTTTATTTTTTGGCATGTTTTTGCTCCGTTTGTGAAGAGAGCTAATTTCACGTCATGCAGCTATTTTGGTATCTGCCGAATGTAATTCCATTCACAACCATAGCTTTCATACAGACTGCTATTGTCTGCCGCTGCACAATTGTTCAAATTACGAGCATGTCTGGAAAAAAGAATTCTTGTATGCCATTTGTATCATGTTCAGGACCACTTTGTTCAGGACTGTTAAGACACGCATACAGGTAAATTTAGGATGCTTAAAATTCTTAAAACTTTGTTATCGAAGTAATCAGAAATGGGAATTTGTAATTAAAAGAAGCATTTCGCGTTTGCTCTCAGCTAAGAAAAATTGCGAAAATTTTTTGAATTTCTGCTTTTCATATGCTTCTCTACGTGAATTGCACCATATTGGCGAAAGTTTATCCAACCACAGCTTAACAGGGACGATGAAAGGGGAATGGGCACCAAATCATTCAGCACTTTAAGCCTGAAATTTTTACCATAGTATATCTATGGAATATATTCTAAAATGCTGCTGACATTGAAAATAAAATTTAGGTGTGCGTAAATACATGTACTATATCATATACCGTATTAGTTGAATAAGTTCTAAAAATCTGTAGAATTTTCCAGGCATTTCCATCCATTCAACTTTTAGTTTATTCATTAATCAAATTAACCCTCCAGGCGGTGGGGGGGGCATATTTATGCCCCCCCTTTGTATTTTTCGATCTAATTCATGAAATATGAAACGTATGATTCTGAAATTTCCAGTAGCTTATTTTTTGCGTATTTTTGACAATTTCCTGTAAAATTATTAAAATTGGATCACAGGAACGACCTTTACATGACCTTTATTCAAAAGTACTTTCGAAATTTCATCAAATCACTGAAATTCTTCAGAAATTTTGTCTATGAATGAATTGCTATTGCTTGGAATCACTCATTACGTATAGAATAACTTATTTGACTATAAATAACTTTATGCATATCACGGTTTACGAATTCAAATTTGAAAATAAGCTGCATATACTACTTACAATGATATTGTAAGTACTTTATAGAGTAATATTAGCTTTTACGTCTTTTTTATTACTGTTATGTATTGAAAATATATTCACATGTATATGTTATGTATTTTCTACATGTAGGCAATGTATTTTCTACATGTAGGCATGTATATGTACGATTTGAACATAAATATATGGAATACTGTTTTCAAAATTTGTAGAAAAAATGCGTTCTAAACACTATAAAAGATTTTTTTTGTGATATTATTACAATGCGAACACCACCATTGTATTCAGAGAACTTGAAACATGTTTGAGTCAATTTTTGCGATAATCTGATGATAAAATTTCGCTAAAAACATTTTAAAAAAATTTTTCTGAAAAAAAACGCATTTTCAAATTTTGAAATGCTATTTATAGCATGAAGACAGTCAAATTAAGTAATGCAAATGGCACCACTGAATTCAGCATGTCCGAAATGTGTAAGGGCCAGCATTTCATAAAATTCGCACATTTAGTTTAGGATATCCTGGGGGGGGGCATAAATATGCCCCCCCACCGCCTGGAAGGTGGCTGAAGGGCCCACCGCCTGGAGGGTTAATGGGAAAGTTTTTGCGGGTTTACAAGTACATAAGGTGTAGGCATTTAAATATCATAAAAATCAAATTACGGTACAATTAAAAAAGTCAATTAGACTTTTTCTTGGAAATTATTTCATTTATCAAACACATAAATTCCGGCTTCAAAATTGAACCATGCTCAAATAAAAAACACAATGTTATGAAAGTTGATAACGTTACTGAATATAGTTCATAGGCCAATCAAAATGCAGTCAGTCAAAACTTGTAGAAGTAAATTGTTGCATCGTTTTTGTGACATTCGCCTTATTCTCATTTAAGTCTTTAGTCTTCGCTGGGCTAGTTCTTTCACCTGACGTAGTAGCAAGTGGTGCAAGTAAGTAAATGTGAAGAGCGTGTAAATGTTGGGTAATTTTGTCTTTATGGTTTCGTGATTGGCGAAGAGACATGATATCGTGTTCATAGATTTGGCTTTCTTCACATCTGTAATCTTTCTTCGGACCAACTCCTCAAATATTGCAAGCTCGCGCATCAAATTCTCAAAATTAACATCCTTTTCATATAATTTCATCAGTGCTTCAGACAGATCCCATTCGCTTGAGGCGTTGCAAGATTATAATACGTAGTAGTTTCTCAATTTCTGTCAAGACAGAATATGTCGCCTGATTGAAACGGCGACCTATTTCAAGGGCAAGGAGACACAAATCTATGAACTCAAAGGGCTCCTTATATTTGAGAAGAGACCCTCCATACTGCTATACTGAAGACCCAACATGCGTGTGGCACTGATAAAGGGATCTGCTCAAAGCTTTGAGGGGCACCTGATGCTAGTGACTGGGTTTCCCTAAAGCAAAATGGACCATAGAGTAGGTATATGCAAGTAGAGTGTCGACTCAAAAAAGTTTCTGTATACAGTGAAAATTTTTATATGAAAAGATTCAGCTTTTGTGGAGATTAAGTTCCTGCGGTCCAAAAAATATTTGAACAGTTTTCAAAAAGCAAAATTTTTTAAAATTCATATACTACCGAGATGAAGTCCATTTATGAGTAAGATGAAACAAGTTGGATATCAAAAGGAATGAATATCTACCAACAAGCATCTTAATTAAGCGGACATTGAGCTGATTATCAAAGGAAATTCATGAGCTGCATTATAATGCAAGTCTTTATAAAAATCTCGACTTATTGTGCTTTCTTGGGTGAAATTTTAAGTTTTTAATTCCATTTTCATCGGCATTATGATTCACTCAAATCTGAATAGTAATGCGGACCCATTTACATCTTTAAAGTTGATTGTGATCATTGTCAGTAGTTATTTTATTTTGCTCTTCCAGTGGCAGGTTGTAGCTTGTGACATGATCACGCTCAAGAAAATGTTCTTATTAAAGTGATGTAGTAGCCCATCGGATTGCTAGTTTTACGAACTACTACCACTCCACACAGGTTGATATGACACGGAGGATTAGTAAAATGCCATTATTCTTAGTGTTTTGCCACCACGGTCAGTCGACAAATCCAAAAATTCTCCATAAGTGTAAAAATTTGCATATCTCACATGTGCACTGTAAGCCAGCACCTCCTAAAGCGAGCTGAATCATCTCCTAAAGCAAGACACTATTCGGAACTAATAAAAAAATCCTAAAGCATGCGCCTTTAGAAGACTAGCTTCTCACCTAAAACATTTTTTCAATGCCTCAATGCCATATTCTACTTTCCCTTATGACAATGCATCCTACTATCTTCATTTAGCAATAGACGGGCTACGCATTGAGATTTATTGCAGACTCTCATTATATTTATTCAATATTTATCTCTTGCTTTACAGACAACCCTCTAAAGAAATAAGAACCCTCTAACCCCTGTAGTACTGTTATGCAAGAGAACATGACATTTGTGTTGTATAATTCGAATGCATAAAACAAACTATACTGAAATTCACTTGAAATTTATGAAATTGACATGTGGTACCAAAATGAATACAATCACAGGTCTATACAACGAAATCTCATGTTTACATGTACAATGAAAATTTTGGCCTGACCACGCAATTTTCGGTGACAGAAAGGCAAATGCTATATAATGCAATCAGTTTCGGGACCGCAAAAAATGTCAGAAACATGCAGGATTTTCATTACAAAATTATATGGATAAAAGTATATGTGAAATCGTAGATCAACAGTTGCAATAAAGATAAAGTAAGAAATAGAAGCTCAAGATGCGAATATCGAATAACAATCAAGTGCTAGATATGCAAATCAATCTCAATTGTTTTTCAATTAAATTGCGATCCAAAATAACAGATATTGCAGCTCTAAAACATTAAGGAATTACAGTGCATCTTCGATTATCCGGATGGTCAAAATCCAATAGGTCAGTCAAAGATCCGGATAAGCGAAATATCCGGATAAGAGAATTTTTAAATCCCATGTTAGCAAAAGCTTGTGGGCTGAGGTCAAAGACATTTGATTATATACTTAGATCTCCGTAGAATATGATCGACATATATCCATATAATCTGAATGTACGTGTATATTTCCATCCTGCATATCTACCTAGAATGTAATACTTAATATATTTGATTCCGATTCTTCGACTGTTTAATGAAATTATGAGCATCAATTGTATATGTTTGCTATATATTCACTGTCGTTCTTATTAAAGCACATAAATACATGTACACAAACAATGACCGTGAACTGAGACCATGAATTGTAAGTGATTTATCAGAGCTGTATCCCAGCTTTGACTAGCATGCATAACCTACTTAAGAATGCTTCAATCATTTAGCTGCTTGCCTATTATTTGATTCAGGCGATAACCGCTCATTGAGCAAAAATTAAATGCTGGTAAAGCAAGAGTACTTCGTGTATGTGTTACCTAAAGAGGAGAGCAATGCTAAAATGAGCATTCGATTCCATGTATGTACATGTACATGTTTTGATGGAATCACGGACAATGAAACGGATTCTGAAATTACGTCCGGATAATCGAAATCCGGATAATCGGTATCCCGATAATCGAAGATGCACTGTATTATAGAAAGATAGAAACCAAAAAATTCAAATTAATTTATGGCACCGAACAAAATTTATAGATTTTTGTACTGATCTTGGTGAACATGTGACGCACATGAAGAAGTCCTTCCAGCAGTTTCTACGGTGGCCAAGTGCTGTCGATTGCGTTGGAGATAATGCATTAGAAAAATTACTGGAAGTAACGTGATGGTATGATGCTCCATCCGTCAAAGAGCATATTTAATTTTTGGACACCTTATATTAGTATTCACTGATATTCCAGTCGAAATGATTGCTGAAAAGAAAAAGGAATTTTAGTTACGAACTATGGAGTGAAAGGAAAAAAATAATTAACTTCAAGAGACAAGAACCTCAGATCCACGTGTTAAATGCAGCAGGCTGAACAAATTATGAATTCTTCAAAAATTCGAAGTTCCTGATTTGACAGATAATTGAAAAAAATAGAATTTCTTATAATCATGCATACACAGAACATGCGTGTTTTTTAATCATTTTTATTACGCTATCTATTTTGATATACGCCTACATAATATGATTTATCAATGCTGAATTAAATAAATACACATGTACTTTGATAAAATGATTGAAACCTCTTGTTGCAGAAAATTGGCTCCTTTCTTAATTATTCGATGTTCTAGAGATTATGAAAATTCACGAGTTTCAGATCTCCAAAAAATAGCACATATTATATGCTAATAATCCATAGTCACAAGTACTAATTTTCGTTTGAAAGTTCTAATTCAATAGTGCACATGTTTCTTATTGATTCTCCCACTTCAGACAGCATACACTGACTTGTAAACTGCTATTTGTCGACAACAGATGAAAACAGTGTGAGCATCACAGGTCTCTACCAAACATGCATGAGCTAAGTTGACTTCAGAAATGATAACTGGCATGGCTTATATGGCCCAAGATCGCCGTTAGAAATTTAATAAATATGAAAAAATGGAATATCTCCTTCTCCACGGTGATTTAATGGCCATTGTGAACGCGTCTGAAACTGTTCAAAGTTAGATGTTTTGGTTCCATGTGAGTATAGTTCGTCTGAGGAAACCAGCATGATATGCTGATCATGAGATGATTTTATGAGAAAGAATAAGATAGTTCCATTCAATAGGTGGGAATTTTCTTGCTATCAGAAATACCTTATCATGTATTTTCACAGAATAGAAGCAATCTACACTGCAAATCGCTCAATCCCAATCACATACGAAGGATGCATACCAAAATATTTTTTCGGTATGTTTCTGTATTCTCTTGCTATATATTTGTATGCTTTTCGTATGTTATATTTCAATGTATATTTCAAATGTGGTATGCTTTTCATACTAAAGCCATACCAGCACAATGTTAAAAGAAAGCATGAAATACGTCCAAAGTATGTTGATTTAAGGCCTTTTGTCAATAAAGATCACACTAATGTTGCTACTGTTCTGTAAGTAGTAAGATAATGACATTTGATAGTCAAACTTACAATACTGAATTCGATTTTAATACATGTAAGTCTAAGGCATTTCAATAGCTATTTAACTATCAACAATTATGCATTATGTAATTTTTGAAGTAAGCATATTATCAATCCGAAATAAAAACATATTATAATTTATGAACGCAAAAATAGTTATGTTTGAGATATATAAGTCAACATGGTTGCTCGAAAGCTATCGTTTTATTGAAATGATGCTTATCAACTTAGTTAATGGAAATGAACTAACTATGAGTCTTACGAAAACCATAAGACAAGTAGCAACGATGACATGCGACTTTTGTTTCATAATAAATGTAATCCAGTTAAAAACCGCACTTTCACAAAAAAATATTCACGACAGGTATTACTGGAAAAAAGTTATTTGACAGTTGTATGTAATATAACTTATTTTTTGCCATGTGACTTAAAGCTCTTCATACGAAACACATAACAATGAGGACCAATTTTCATTGGGTCTCGTATATAAAACATACCAACAACTCGTATTTCATTGTAAAACAACTAATCACAGATAGAATACTTCGTATCGCTACATAGCAATCACATACGAAAGTAAGTGAGATGTGGTATGAAAAACACACCAGATCTCTGTAAACATACGAGAATCTGGTACCAGATGTTAGTTTCAAATTGAATGTGTTTTTGGTGTATGCTTGTATGTAATTTTCGTATCCAGCGATTTACAGTGTATATTAGTTAACTAATTTTTCTCTTTTTGCGTTGATGACTGTTTAGTCTTTCCTATTTTTGATGGAGTCTATTTTTTGCCTTGATATCATGCTACGTTGAAAACTTAATAATAATGACTAATATGAATAGAGTATGAAAAAGACTTTCATTGCAAAAATGGATTTATTTTTACAAGTAGCCAACAGGATAGACTGAATATTTATAGAAAGTCGAGTACTTAACGCCGTACATTAAAAATACGTTTGCATCCAATAGTGTCTGGACATTGTAGAAAAACCGCAGATATTTGAATACTGACAAGAAGGGTAATTATTGGGAGAAGATTCTATTCAGAGGTATAGAAGTTTTAATTTGTCAGTATAGTCTGTTGGCCCTAGTTCAAGATCCGGAATTCCATATATTATGATGAATATTTAATTCACAACTATGTAGCAGCGGAATTTTAATAGATTAGATAAAAACGTCTAAAAGATTCAATGCGAAATTTAAAGCATTATGTTTACAAAAATGTGCTTCTTCTTTAATGTCCGAATCAGGAAAGTGTGAAGACAATTATTCTACTACATAATGGAAACAAATGTCCTTCAGTGTCATCTATTGCATTTTTTCGATGTCTCTGCTATTATCTGACTATAGATTATCATGATGACAGTTACTGATAAATGCTTGCATTAGCAGGTTATGTTCAACTCATCTATGCCTCAAATAAACTAAATACAGAATTGATTGCTATATTTCTACTAAAATTCATTGAAATAAACAAATTTTCGTGTATTCTGAATATAGTTGACCACACATAAATAATACATGTGTACATCAAAGCATTTAGAACATTGCATTGAATCCTAAAAACTTGATATGCCAATTCAATAAACCCTTCACATGTGTGTATCTGCTATTATTCTACCTTCGTTCGGAAACATTATTGGACACACCACTTATAACAGTCAGTACTTTGAACAGTTTCTATGAGTACGAATTTGCTTCTCAGAGGCTTCACCGAGCACAGATAACGCGAATGAATGCATGAAATCGACAAATACAATGTATGCATGCCTCGAAAATTTACAGCTTTTTGAAATTTATGATTTGCATTATCTGCAAAAATTCTTATTACAGAAGTCTTAGACTTGATTTACATTAGTGCTACATAGCATGAATGTATTACAACTCTTTCGAATAGGCTATCAGAGGAACAAGAAACTCACCTCATTTTTCAGAGCTGCCGGTAGTTGATGAACCAGATTGATTGGTATATCTGTCACGATTGTCACGAGAAGATGTAGAAAGCAGATTTTTGACCATTTGGTTTAAAGTCTTGCGATATTTCTTTTCAATTTATCCCGTATTTCGATCGACGTTGATGGGAAAGATGTAGTCTCCTGGTATGACGTAATGATATCCATATATTTAAAATTTACTACTGCAAAACTTCAACAGATAATTTCAATAAACAATATAATTGCAATATCACTAACGGAAAGTCAAAGCCATCTACATAACCTCGGAGAGATGAAGCGAAGAATGATTCACGTACATACAGCAACGTGAATTTATGATGTCGTCAATAGCAGCTATCGTCATGCGACAGCGTTCCTGGTGTCTGGCGGGCAGTGACTCACGCTCTCCTCTATGCACCTGCTTAGGTCTAAGGATTAGTGTTCTCTTCAGCATGCAAGCCTACTAATTCAACATAACCTTCTGAAATTTTAGTGTGTGGCGTTTTAGGATGCAGATTTCTTCCACTTTCGGAGGTGCCAGATTACATTGTGATGCTGGGTCCCATTCGAGTTCATTTAATAAAATCGAAACTGTACACACAAAGTGGATTTAATAAATGCTGAGTTGCTACTCTGCCTAATAGTTGCTACTCTATGCAATGGACTTTCAATACTGAGCGTCCCTTAAAACTGATAAAATAAAACCTCAATTGCCCTAGAAACAATCGCTGTAGATTGCATACCAATATTTCTTTGAGTTATCTCTCAGCCGTATAGAAAATTCATAGTCGCTTGACATGTCGCATAGACTCATCCGTTATCATAAACAAATGAGTTATTTATATGTTTGCTTTATCCATTTCCTGTCAAACATGGCATAATTACTTCCATCCCACGCTCTATGGCATCGTTTTCACTTGAATGGCCGATGGTGCTTAACAGACAAAAGTGAAAATGGTAGCTTGGCAGCTCATGGGCAATCTTTGGTTCTTTGAAATCAATGAGATGTCTGAAAATTTTGAACATCAATTAAATTATGGGAGAAGAGCATCAAAATTGTTGTTAATTTTTAGGGGGGCACATGCCACCGGTGCCCCCCCCAGTTCCGCCGCACCTCCTTATTAACAACTTTTTTTTCTTACTAAATGCATTTTGCTTAAAGGGAAATCATGTTTTATCCGTGGATCTTCTTTCAGCAAGAAAATCAGTGAGACATGGAACTGTGGATGACTTCAATTTTGGTTTGAAATCAAGATTGAAAATCTGATACAAATTTCTGTATCAATGCAGGATCTATGAAGTAGTTCGGTTACGCGTGGGTGTAATAGTGTGCTAATTAGCGTGGGTGTAATCGCATCTCTAAGTTGTGCTCTTGTGGCCTATCCTCATGACATTATAACCAATTACCATTTGAAAGGAATCGACTTGTCAGAAAAGTTTAATTGAATGTCGGATTTTCAATTGAAACTGTCCTAAAAATAGCATTTATAGTATAGAAGAGGATATTTTAATTATGACTGAATGTCCCCAAGGATGGCACCTGGCTACCGATAATCCGTGATTTTGTCCAACGTCGGAACGAATTGAAAGCCAATTATAGAAACCAGATTGTGAATGATTCAATGAATTCAGTTGTGATGCATCGGAGATCTTGTACAAAACCAGTTCAGAAGTGCTCACGCGATAAGAACACCAGTAAGAATTTCATGTAGTCTGCCAGACGGCTTGTTAACAGAAATCTCATGACGATCATAATACTAGCACCTACACACATATTTAAACCAAAGCATGGACTCAGACGGACACTTTCAAATCATAAAGGCCGGATATAAAGGCCAGGAGAAGCTGAGTGGTAGTGACGAAGCTGCAAGTCGGGATGATATCGATGACAAGGTAAAACATGTTTATAATATTTTTATCATCTGTAATAGTAAGTGTTGAAAAATAGGAAATTTACTATATAGACACGCGCATCTGAGCTCCCCCTGAAGAAAACTCACACTTTACTTATTGACTAATTAAAAATTAATTAATCAATTGACCTTTTCCATGTCTGTCTAAACTCTAGCATTTGTATATCAAATTCCTGAAATATTTTAATATTTTTAGTTTAATTCCTTATGTAATTATCAAACGCTTGTCAACGTATAATATGACAACGATAAATGCCTTGTTTTGAGATATAGAACGATTAAGTCTATAATAGGCCTATGCCAATAATTTCAGGTGATGAATGTGAGAATTTGCTAGTTTGAAAGTAAATTCTCCCTCCGAGCCGAAGCCAAGGACAAGACGTATTTATTTCACGATTTCATAGCTAAATGCATTGTCAAGTGTACTGGCTTTGGCGATAAATATAATCTGCAAGTCGATTAAATATCAGAATCTGCTCTCATACAAATTAGAAACAGCACTGATGGGAACTGGGTCTGCTACATTTAGTAATTCTCTAACTGTACGGCGGTACACTAAAGTTATACAGACATTATTTGCATTACAAGTTTTGTGAGAGTGCCGAATTCTGGCACTATACGGATCATAATCGCCAGTATGTCACAACTATTACTGAGGTTGGTTTGCACCAATTCTGTAAATTGGATGGGTGGTGGTTCACTTCATCGACATGGTCATTTCACCGACAGGGTCATTTCATCGACAGGTGGATGATATTCGTTCAAGAGTATCATGCACCCATAGATAGTTAAAGACATAAATTAACTCAATAATTCATAGACATCAAGCCATGATGTCTTTGAGCTTTATCAGGGAATCCAATGTCTTCTGACTTCGGACATAGACACTGATGACCCCGACGACGAAAAGACCTGTCGATGAAATGACTAAAATCCATGATATCTGATCGTGATAAAGTGAACCACAATCATTGGATGGGCGTAATGTGTCGCATCCAAAGCATTCTTGGCTGAAAAATTTATCAATGGGAAATTATTGGCAGACAATGGTCTCCTTTTTATATCATATAAGCTTTCCCAACTTTGAGATTCTTGCTACGAGTGCTACTTATTCATTGATTTTTGATCATCTCAAACGCCATGAATGATCAATTTAAATTGAGCTTTGTTTAATGTTGCGCTACGCTTCCGTATTACCCAAAATAAAAGATGGAAAATTATTAAACAACTTTATTGTTTAATGTGAGTTTAAAATAAATATAAAGGACAGGTGATGGTCCTTAAAAGGACCTTTTCAGCGTTCACGTCAACACAATGTTATAAGTCCAGGAGATCATCAACACCAAGAGGTCAGCAGCAGCAGAGTCTCGGGGATTGATAGGTCACTGTCACCACACTTCAGCCGCCTTTGTCGCACTTGATTTGCCTCTGCCCTTCTACTAGCAGGACGCTGATCGATTGTCTTCTGCTCGGCCACCCTTGCCGCGATTGTTTGTCCTCTGATCCGCCTCTTCCTCACTCGTAGCGGGATGCCGACTGACTCGCGTAAAAGGCTATTGTGTGTTGCTGACTCTTCAACTATTGTTTATGAAGGATCACGATGAGCTTCATTATGCTGACGTCACCCTGATGTCGAGACCTGGCGTAACGCTGATCTCACTCGAATCAATAGATTTGCCTGCCGTCAATGAACGAAAAAAAATCATGTCTAACTGAAGACTTGTAAGAATGAAGACTCACAACATTAAGGAGTTCAGTCTTCCAAATAAAGTGCTTTAACAATGCACATCAGAAATTCATATAGATGATAATTATTGATCATTAAATATATTTACTAATATATATATATATTTATTAATTATATGTATATATATACAATATATATATAAATTATATATATATATATATATATTTATTAATTACATATATTCATTAAATATATATTTATTAATTAAATATAATGGGATTCGGTAAAAATTAGAATTTCCTACTAAATTTAATACACTAAAATGAATGACTATCATCGGAAAAATAAAAAAAGATGTTTCAGATGCCGTTTAAAATGCCGGACATAATCTTCGGGTTACAAATGTCTTTGAAAACAATCGTTTTAGAAAAAAGAACTATTGCTCTTCGTACTGCTGAGATCTAACTCGCACAAGAATTCTATGCGACTTATTGATTGCTTCTCAAGCATCATCTATGGGCGAGAATTGCCCCACTGCTGAAAATGAACCTGATTATAGCTGTCGACCAACGTGCGTGAAATTTGCGGAAACACTAGGCGGAACCATAACTATTACAGCTAGATTCTGTTTGAAGCTAATCTCTTCATCACGAATGTGGGCTCAGATTCCACAAAATCGCTGTTGTGTTTGAGAAATCAAGTTTGCAGATAAAAGGCCTCCGTTGTGAAGTTAATGGAACCAACTTCTTAGTCTCGCTGGTAGGGATGCGGAGTCGGAGTCGGAGTCCTATCAAATGATGGGACTACGGACTCCGGCCTATAACTAAACCAGAAATATAATGCAAACAAATTACTTATTCTCGTGCATATAGCTGTCACTGTCTTGATATCAACTTTCTCCGTCAAACAAAAGTACAGATACACTGCTGCATGCAAAGCTTGAAATAGTTGAGGGAATGACCCGTGATAGTGAAAATAGGATTGTCTTTTCACTCGGTGATTCAGTAAAGAAGACAAGCCTTCCTAGACTCGATCACACAACGCGCTAAAGGTCACATCAGAGACAAAAATGAAATACTAGTTTGTTTGAGAACATTATTCTCTTACCCTCACGTTAATTGTGTGTCATGGGTCCTCTAAAGCGCATATTAAAATCGAAAGGTACTCAGTTTTTTTTAGAAGGATGGGGACTTCCCTGTCTGGTAGAGACTGGAGAAAAACCGTGTGAAGCACACATCAAGAAGATGGGAGGAGCCGAGTCGCATGCATCCCACTTAAAGCGACATTTGATAAACTTTCATCGATAATGATTGATAATTGATACAGCAGTGATCCCTAAAAATAGGTTCAGGTAAGCCTATAATGATCCATGATGTAGGTTGCCAGTTAATTTTTCAAAAAAAACAAGGCTTTATATATTGGCTACCCGGAGTCCTATCAAAATGATAGGACTCCGCATCCCTGGTCGCTGGTAGGCGCAGTAAATCAACTTTGTTTTTGTCACTATCTGATCCAATTTATTGCGCTGATCACGTTTGTATGCTTCATTTTCACAACAATACAGTTAAAAACGTCAAAGATCGGCAATGATAAAGTGATATCATCAAAAATTTTTGTTCCATTATATTTTCTAATCATAGATTCTTCGCATTTTGTATTGAAGCAAATTTAGTCTCTTTCGTTGGTTCTACCCATGTCCTTCCTCACTGGTTGATTAATGTAGCGAAAAGCAACAGGCTATTGTATGCCTGTCTATCTATCGCACAGATTGTCAAACAAGTCATTTATAACAATGTCTGGATGTTTTTGAAGTCGTGATTGTAATCTAAATATTTTTAGCGTTTTTTCGCACTTTAGATACTGCTGGCCTAACCAACTGCATATTGTAGGAATATTTGTAATTCGAGTGTCAATCTAATTTCAATTTCATTGTTACGAGCAGCAAAAGTAGCATGGTAGCAGTGTCAATGGAAAAATTCGTATGACTAGATCTATTTACGGTGCAGGCCTATGTATATTTCACTAAAAATGGTATATTTTCATTATAAAAAGTAGAATGATATCATTTTATATCATCTTATAAAATTTGCAAAATGATATCATTGCCGATCAAAGAAAAACGGTAATATCGCGACATATTCATCATGTAGCCTACCTGTGTGAAATTAGCGGAACTACCCAACGAAACTACTTTTCAATACAGCGTGATTATTTATTCGAAACACTATCAAACTATATCAATTTCAGTCTCCTGATCATGAATCTGGGCTCAAATTCCACAAATTAACAGTCGTTATTGAGAAATTCAGGTTTAGATAAAGCAAGGTCCCCTGGTTGTTTCCGCTAACATACACACGTTGTCGACTCCGCTGCTTTCACCGTTGATTTAGCATTATTTTTCACTTTTCGTGCTCAACAATTAAGACAGCGTTTTATCACAAGAACATCTATTAATGTTCAGCCAATGAAAACAAATTTCATCAGCTATTTATGCTTTCGCTAAGATAAGTGAATAAATATGAAAGTTTCTTCGGTTTCAAATTGAGGATGAGTCAAAATTATCCATCGGTTGTTATATTTCACCCTTTAGTTGGTTTATAGCATTTCTATAGGCCAATCTCTGACAGACCTGCACCACGAGGTTGTTGTGGATAGGCCTAGCATGGTGATTTAGCGATTTTATCTGAAATTGAAGGCATTCAAAGAACAACATTACTTTTCAACGTCCAAGATTTGTTGATCATACTACTCTTGTAATATAATTT
>CAJQUW010003969.1:0-21768 GCA_907163375.1 Prostheceraeus crozeri
TGGTGTAGCAAAATTCTAAAATTATATTTTAGTAAAATTTTTTAGTAAAATTTTTTTGGTAAAATTCTAAAGTTATATTTTAGTAAAAATTTTTTCTGTCTGTGATAAAAACAAAAAGTCAAATTATTTTTTAAAAAATGTCTTCGCTTATCGAAAATAAATTTAGATTAGACGATCCTCCGTTCGTCAGTTACAATCAAAAAAAGAATGACTATATAAGAATTGCTATGAATCGCGGATCTTCCAGTCGACTAAATACTGGAGGTGATTAAATTTTTGAAGTTGATAAGCAGCAGAGTTATATATATTTACCTGATTCGTTTTTACATTGTGAATATTCTTTATATAGTGATGCTAATTTTACAACACCATTACCAGATACCGATAATATTACATTAGAGAATAATTTTTTCCAAGATTATTTACACAAATGCGTTTAGATGTTGCAACTCAAAATATAGAAACAATAAGTGATTCTCCAGGTGTAATTGATACAATGCTTAGATTTATAACAATTGGTGAAAATAATAAAAAGCATGAAATCGAAGGTTGGTTTCCTGATACTAATGATGGTATAATTGTTGATGATTTATCTCACGCTGGAACAGATGCAGCGGGAATTGCGAAAGATGTAGAAAATATTGCAAAACATTTAAATAAAACAAACAATACTGCATATAAAGAAAGACGTGAATTTAACAAGAAAAGTAAACAGACAGTTAATTGGTCATTGTCTCCATTATTTGGATATTTAGATTATGATAAAATATCATATCAATTAAAATTTAAGTTAATAATTCATCGTACAGCAAATAATGAATTAATCTTTTTTGGTAAGACTGGAAAAAAAGCATATTTAAAAATTGATAGACTTGAATGGTGGATTAAGCATATTACTCCTAGTTTAGAGGTTGAAACAGCTATTGCAAAAAGATTAAATACTAACAAACCAATTCCAGTAAATTTTCTAAAGCGTACTGCTAGTTCAGTAACTTTTTCAAAACAAAGATTTAACTGGCATTTTACTAGAACTGCGAATACTCCAAGATATTTATTACTAACTTTTCAAAGAAATAATTCTCCAAGTTTTGATAAGAACAACAATCTTTTTCATATTAATACAATTCGAAGTTTACAAGTTTCATTAAATCAAACCCGATATCCAATTGATCCATTAAGATTCGATGATACCAATAATCAATTTATGGAAGGATATGATTCTTATCGAAATCTTTGCTTAGAATTTGGAGTTGAACCACAATTAACTCCTGGAGATTGGAGACATTTATGTCCTGTTTTCTGTTTCGATTTAAGTGCACAATCTGAAGATATTATCAACACTGGTTGTGATGTAACAATTAATATTGAAAAGAAAGATTCCACAACTTCATTGATGGCTTATGGTTTATTGCTAGAGGATGTAAAATATTCTATTGAAATTCTTAATGGAAAGATGGCTAGGATAAGCTAAAGCATGGAGGAGCTTCGCTCCGATAAGTTAATGAAAATTTTTGTTAACTTAAAATTTTTTTCAGTAATTAGTAATAAATTTTTTTTGTAACAGAATAGATTAAAATTTTTGATAACTTAAAATTTTTTTATTAAAAATGTCGCAAGCGAAAAGTAATAATAATAAAACTGTTGAATTAAAATTACGTAATATTGTTGACAAAAATACCCCTAAAACTATTACGATTAACAAAAAAAAGTATTACATAAGTAAACCAATGATAGAGAATATTCAATTACAAGAAGAAAAGAATGGTGGGATTCTCCCATTAATTCCTCTAATAATAGGTGGCATAGCAGCAGCAGGAAGTGTTGCAGGTGGGACAGCTGGTATTGTCCAAGCAGTAAATAAAAATAAATCAGAGAAGGCAGCACTAGAGGAACAAAAACGTCATAATAGAGAGTTAGAGAAAGTTGCTAGGGGTGACGAAATAGTAGATAATTTTATTAGTAAATTAAAATTAGTTGATGAAGGAAAACGAGTTCTTAAAAATATTCTCCACAATGTTGATGAATTAATTGAAATTAAAGAAACTAAAGATG
This sequence comes from Prostheceraeus crozeri, assembly GCA_907163375.1. Lineage (NCBI taxonomy): Eukaryota > Metazoa > Platyhelminthes > Polycladida > Euryleptidae > Prostheceraeus > Prostheceraeus crozeri. The sequence continues at coordinate 2,053 of CAJQUW010003969.1, forward strand.
GTTCTGGAATATATCTAAGTCCTAGTATGATAAGGTAATAACCTCAGGACCTTTGGTCCGATTCGGTAAAACTTTTATTTTATCTTTTAAAAGTTTTTTATCTTTAAAAATAGATTCCGCAAATTCCACAAATTCTGAAAATTTAATTAAATTAAAAATTGCTAATTTAGATTTATTAAATTATCTATTAAACAAAAATAAAAACTCAAATTGTAAAATTTATGAAGGTAACGACAACAAACAAGGTTTGGCTACTACCTACGGTGGTGACATACAAAAAACATTAGAAAACTTTCCTGGCTTTATTTGGAGTAAATATTCGAAAGAAAAACATCTTCCTGGTCATTCATATACCGGTCCAGGAACTCGATTAGATATAAGACTAGATGAGAATAATAATCCAAAACCAGGTGAAGAACCAGTAAATAGAGTAGATGCCGCAGCTTACAGGCATGATTTAGCTTATCGAAATCATGATCTAAGTTCTCGACATGCAGCTGATAAGAAGATGATTCAAGAATTAGATAGTATTCAAAATCCTACATTTAGAGAAAAAATTGAAAGAATGTTTGTTAAGAAAGCTTTACAAGCTAAAATATTATTCGGTCAAGGTTTAAATGAAACGACAGCAAAGCTGTCTGAGAGCAACGCTCGAACTTATGCCTCCGAAATTCACAAGGAATATAGAAGGCCTAAATATTTATTGAAAGTAAAAGTATTTAATAAAGATGATATTTGGAGTGCTGATCTTATTCATATGCCGAATGAAAAAGATTATAAATACGCATTGACCGTTATAGATTTATATACACGATACGCTTGGGTAAAGCCTTTAAAAAATAAAAGTGCTCTATCAGTTAAATATGCGTTTGAAGAAATCTTTAAAGAAAGTAATAGAAAGCCAAGGTAATTGTTTGTTGATAAAGGGTCAGAATTTTACAATCGAAATGTTAGGCCACTATTTGAAACTGTTTATTCAACTGAAAATGCAGGAAAGGCTGTAGTGATAGAAAGATTCAATCGGACGTTGAAAAATAAAATTTTCAAAAAATTTACTCAGCAAGGAAATCAGAAATGGTTAAAGATATTACCAGGAATTGTAGAAGAGTACAATAATAAAGTTCATTCAGGTATTGAAGAAACTCCAAAGAAGGCTTCTGACGACCCTGATTTAATACGAAAGAAAATATTCGAGAATAATTATTTGAATGAGAGTAATCCGAATTTACAGAAACGTAAGCCGAAATTTAAAATTGGAGATAGAGTTAGAATATTTAAGTATAAGAATAAATTTGAAAATGCTTCGTCGGATACTGGACGAAAGAGATATTTGAAGTTTGTAAAATATACCAAACTTATCCGATTTCTTACGAAATCAAAGATTTAGATGATGAAGATATCAGAGGCCGATTTTATCAAAATGAATTACAACGAACTGATTTTCAATTATCATTATCATTATTATTGGAACTAACGTTTTGGGAATGAAATTCCCTTGTTAGGCGTTGCCATAGAACCTACGGTTCGTTCAATTCTAACATAATATCAAGAAATGGTACTCCTTTTTTTAATTTAAATAAAACATAAAGACATAATTGACCATAGTAAGTAGTTCCCGGTTTTTGAATTTGAAATGTATTATAAGTTCCATTGCCAAGTAAATTTTTGACTTCATTTGTAGGTGGAAGTCAATAAGAGTCGAAATAGTAATAATCTCGACTTTTATTAAAGATACCTGCAGACCAATGTACTCCTTTTTCATCTGTTGTGTGAAGATTTGTTATGAAATTTATAGTTATTGATGGAACTTTGTTCCGGGAACTGAAGGTTCCTGTTGACTTATTTTTGATCAATTGTAATTTGTCTCTCATTAGAACATGAAAATTCTTTATTCCCAATTGACTTGCGATTTTCTTTAGATCAAAATTTGTAGTTGTTTGTGTTCCATATAATTTTAAAAATTCATTTATGTTGCTCATTTTATAATAAAAAAAATTTCTTAAGGGACGCCGGAGTAGGATTTGCTGGATATATATTCCACGTCTTACAAATGTCTAAGTAGGTGTAGCAGCTGTTTGTTCTTTCATACATTGTTTCCTTTCAAATGTTTGAGTTGGAGGTCACAGCTCTTTACACTGAAATGCCTTTTATTCATAAATGCGAGAGGCAGATGTTCTCTACAATTGAGTTATTGTTAAGAATATGCCATTTCCTTCAAATATTATTAGACACATAATTTTAGTTATCTCATATTTTAAAAACGTCTAAACTCATGAATTAAGTCATTTTTAAAAATACTAACTTTTATGATTTTCGGTGTCCTGGAACGGTCATGATTTTAGCAATGAAAAAATTGTAATTCTCAAATTTTGAGATTTTGAAAAATTTGAAAAATTGGGTATTTTTTAAAAACGCCCAAATTTATGAATTTAGGTCTTCATAACCTGAAAAAGGGTTCAAATTCATGAATTTATGTCGTTTTTAAAAATACCATTTTTTTACAAAATGGTACTTTTTGAATGGACTAAATTCATGTATTTAGGTCTTAAAAACCTGAAAAAGGGTTCAAATTCATGAATTTATGTCGTTTTTAAAGATACTATTTTTTTGAATTTTATGGTGTCCTGGAACGGTCTTTTGCCCATTACTCAAGTTGCAACATTGACGTATATCAAATCATGTAATCATATTGCAATAAGTAAATTAAATGATGATGATCTAGTATTAGTTTGTTCAAAAGATTTTGATCAGTTCTTACGATATCGTTCTGCAGCTGTTCATGGAAAATTTGATATGCAATTTTTACCATGTGAAAGATCAAATCAATTTGATACAGAATGGACCGTATCTTTATACAGAAAGTGTGTAGAGCCTTTAGGTGGTATCTAACATGAAACAAGAGTGTTGATGCCTCGCATTATTAATTCAGTTAAATTGGTTGTAGATTATTTAAATGAAGTGATTAATGAGCAACATATTTCATTTTCTGAAAAATAAGGTGTTTTGTCTCTCACTATAAGTGGAAAAGGTATTGAACTAATTATGGATAAAACTCTAATGGACATTTTGGGTTTTGATCAAAATATCTTTAAAAGTGGTACTGTAACCAAAGCTAGCGCAGACATGTCACTATCGCGTCGTATTAACTTTTTTCAGATATATTCCAATATTGGTGAAGATGTACGTGTGGGTGATGCTGAAGCTCCATTTCTAGCAATGATACCATACCAACCAAAAAGCTGCAGTATTTTATCTGAGCATACTTTTAAGAAAGTGCATTATACAGACCTGAAATCAAACTATATACGGTACCACAGATTGATATTGCCATATATGACGATGCTGGCGCGTTGATTCCTTTTCATAAAGACGCTGTTACAAGTATCACACCCCATTTCCGAATGAAGAGTTAATGCAAAAGTATGCTAATATATTTTTCCAATGTGAATAATATGGAAAATGAAAATAAAGACTCGTTTCTAATCTGCTTACCCTGTAATGCTTCTATGAATAAATTTCCGAAAAATAAACCATCAGACTATCGAGTAGAATTAAATCGCCCACTACATTTAGAAGGAGAATGGGAGGTTGGCGTTTCTAGTATTTGCTATGATGGCAATATTCAGAATGTGAATGATGTGGAAGAAATGATATTGACTCCTCGCACCCATGATGGAATAACGATGAATAATGCATTCCAGTTCCCATACAATTTAACGTCAGATGGAAAGTGGAACTATGAATGGATTCAGATAAAATCAGATTATTATGAGCCATTTGGGAATGACAAAATTATTAAGGCATTCAATAGTGGTAATACTTCCATCATGAAGAAAAAGGATCAGAAAGTTTATGAGTTAACTATCTATCATTGGAGTGGGAGACAGTTCCTTCGCTTTCATTCTTTTACTAAAGGTCTTACACTGAGGTTGGATAATGAATTCTATCCACATCTCGGTTTTGGCCATGGACTACATCTAACGTCAATTGCTACTGCAAATGTTAAAAAAGTTTATTCAAATCGAATCAACAAATTTCATTATAAATTTAAAATATTTGATGAAGATGTTGTAGAATGTGAAGAACGCATTATTTTGAAAAAGCGTTGTGTTCAACCTTTATCACTTATTGAGTTAGTAAAACGATGGAATGAGACTGTGGGTAAGAAGTATGGAGAGAAAATTATGGCGGACAAAAATAAGTTGGTCATTCAGAAATATAATGACAAACTTACAGTTTATTTCTCTCCAACCTTGCGTCACTTTGTAAGACATTATACACCTATTATTGGAAGCGGTGTGGTGTATGCCTCTCATGAATATCACACTAAAGCTGATTCAGTTAATGATGAATGTTGGGTGGACATCTATGGCGATCGCATCAAGAAAATTTACCAGTCTTATCAAGATTCTAAAGTTGCTATCAATATAATGCCGCGTCTATATCATACAGTTGAAAGCTTCATTCATGTAGTAAATCCTTATATACAACAGAAGTTGAAGCATGTGATGAAAAGTAAATATGATGTAAAGACACACCACATTTCGTTTTCAATTGAAAATCAACGCGTTGTTCTGAAACTGGGTGATGACATTCAATGTCAATTGAGTAAAAATTTGAAAAAACTCTTTGGTTTTTCAATGCTACAAACTGTGTTTACTGCTGCGCATACGATTGGTATAGAAACACCAATGACACTTGATAAACATGAACAGCACCTTTACATTCAAAGTGATTTGATTCTACCTATTTCTGTTGGTGAGAAAAAAGAATACATTTTACGTGATTTCATTCATGATAAAGACGCTTCATATGGAATAGTCGAGAAGATGTTTGAATCTATTTTCTATCATCCCGTCGTCAAACAAACTATACCCTCTATTGCTATCAAAATTACCAATGGTTTACAAGAGTGCATCCATGTGAAAGATACTAAATCCCTCGTAACTTTAGTGTGTCGGAAAACAAAGTGAAGTCATTGTGATATGTTTATTGAAATAAAAATATGTGTATGAAAAAGTCTTTTCACAGATATCGGTGGAATGGGCTGACTGTAGGCATATATTCACAAGGAAGAAACGATCTCATGGTATACATAAAACAACCATGTATATCTACAAAAAGCAACATCAAAATACTGAGTTAAAGTTGATTATGTCAATACATCTCCTGAATGTGGTAGCGTGAGTTTTATTCTTTTGGGTGGAGGTATGTTTGTGTCAGGATGTCCATGTAAAAGAGATGTGTTATGTCCTATCCAACACCTCTTATCCTACCATGCTGAAAGCGCTCGTTTCTTGAACGTGTTCGTTTTCACAGTATGAACTTGAGATTTTAAGATTGTCATATTGACAAACGTTATAGTTTTATTTTTATAGGCCTTCTTATAGGACCGATGTTTCATTTTTGAACAATGGATTTTGATATTCCTATAGCACGCTTAATACTATCTGCACATTCTTTTAATTTCATGGAATACATTTTAGGGCGGAGGAGAATCATTTCATCTATTTCCTTTCCTGCTGTTTCATCCTTAAAACAACCAAGTTTGGCTTTATTCTGTATGTAATAGAGTGGATGAGTGGGATTGTAGTTAGATGTGTCGAAATATTTTTCTAATGACTTAGCTACTTCATTAAAATTTAAATCTTTTTGAGTGGTAATACCTAAAAAGAAACTATCTGTGTCACCACCCAACAAACGAACCTCTTTTACGAGAGGACATGGTTTTAGTATTTTATAAAAGAGTAGGTACATTTCAAGCTTAGAGTAATCTAGTACAGCTTGGCCAATATAGATGGGCTTGCACAACTCAACTTCAGATTTTATCATTTTAACACCTACACGGTCCTCATCGATAATGTCTCTATCAATGAAAAGAGGTGATGAGGTTAATTTGTGATATTTTTGATCATCAATGACTAGTTTGTAGTTCATACGTTTTCTAACATCCTCCATCGTCTTACCAAATAGACTATTATTCTTATACTTATAAAAATCTTTTTCAAAATTATTTTGTGCGAGTGCACGTTTTTGACTGTTACTATCAATATATGGTTTGAGGAAGGCTTTCTGTCTAAATGTGATGATGCGGTGAACTGACTTTAGAAGCATGCCCATTTCTAAATAGAATTTTAGTATGCAGAAGTGCACGAGATAATTTTTCTTATCATATTGGGTGAGTAAAAGTTTGCGGCATGGTTTATACCTTGGCTGTCCACACTCTGTTAAGTTATTATGAAATTGTGACATGAATGGTGAAAACATATCTTCAGTCACTTCACCAGATTCAGGTGCGAGTGCGAAATCAGCAGTTTTATTTTCAATGCTATTTGGATAAATCAAATCCACTTCAAAATAATATCCCCAATCACCTTCATCTGGAATCTTCAGTATGTTTGAAGGGTTGGAGTAATACTCAAGCTCATCTTGATTTAACCAACTAAACTCGGAATGAGGTAGTGGTTTAGACAGTGAACTGCCATATAAATTATTTTGGTCATAGTACTTTAGGTGGATATGATCATCGCCTACTGTTTCAGATTTTATATGATGTTTATTTACAAATGTGATACCACCGCGTATTCCGCGCTCAAATATGTTATACATCTCGGGGTCTTGTAAGAGATGAATGGTCTCACCAGTCATTTTAAAGGCTGATTTAAAGGACATGGCTGGTAGACTGACAAAGTGGACAGGATCTAATTTGTCTTCTTCTAATGCCACTCGTCGAAATTCCTGAAAGACATCAGCCAGCAAAATGACATCTAATTCTAAGTAAGCGATCATATAATCGCCAAACGTTTTACAATCAAATTTTATCCATGCCTCTTGAGCATGTTCATAATCTTCTACTGGACAATCTTGACCCGTCAAATCGTTTTGGAATTTGCCAATGGAAGGAAGGGTTGTTTCATATAGTTTAGACATTGAGCTAAAATACGCATAGGGAAAGACTCCTTTGCGAGTGATTATTTCATCCGTTAAGTTTGGATAGTGTTTCTTCAAAGTTTGACTATGGGAAAGAAACTTGAGATTACGAACGAGAGAAGCTAGTGACGCTGACATGAATTGGAATGAATCTAAAAATTTTATTTCGAAGAAGAATGTCTTATTTTCTTTAGTTTTATCTACTGGTACTTTTGCTGTCATTGCCATGAATTTTTCTCTCGTTTGCGCTATTACATTAAACTGCCACGATTTCATCTGGCTCAACCCTCCTTTTATGAGCATATGACTGTCATAGCCCTTAAAGTTATGAAAAATGACGGGTAGTACACGACGTCTCAACCTAAGTGAAAAGTTACATTTGGAGCAGAGTGCGTTTCAAAATTTACCAGTGATGTGAACATGATGACGCACTTTCTTAATTTTATCGGCATCAAACGTTTTATGACATTTAGGACAGGATGTGCAACTTTCAAATTTTTGTTTGTCTTCATCTGACATATGTAGTGACTTACGCTGCAATTGGGAATCATATGATTGCTGAAATTTGGCAGCTTTATCGAGAAATTCTAGAAATTTTGAAATGCAATCTTCACCTTGCCAAGTATGCATTTTTTTTGCCTATTCCTAAAGTGGTCATGCCATACTTCATAGCAGGATATGGCTGCTGGCTTGTGGATGATATCATCAATGTAGCATTCGATGTCTGCGTAAATGACACGCAGGGGACTTAATTCGTCACCATTATCCCTATGTGAAAATATTTTATCTTTGGGCATGCGTTCCATTTGTAATTTACCTCGCTTGCACCATTCATAATGAGTTTCAAATTTATTTTTACTCCAAAAGGAGCGGATGCAGCGGTCGCATACAAAATGTTCACCTCTTTTAGAGTGTCCCAAGTGTGTGTACAAGCGAGAATTTTGGGAATACCACAGTAGTGCTATTCCTCGCTATCATCTTGTTTTACTAATAAGAGGTTGACTACACGTTCATAACAAGTTGAACGTGAATTATAGCGGGCACCCTTCAACCCCTTCTCCCACACGTGAACTACAATTTTAATCTGATTATGTTTTTCGAACGTTTCTACATCTTTGATTTTCATGTTGTTACTATCACATCCTTCAAAGACTAGTTCATCCTCCCACTGTCTATAGCTATATGTGCGATCTCGATGCGCGTTGATATCATTATAGTGAAGGATGGATAGGACTGCATATTTGAAACACTGCGATTTACAATCGACATTGATGACAGCTTTCTTATTATACAACGTTTTTGGTAGGTTAAATGTGCCTCGAGCTGCATGACTTTCTAATAGGGAAATTGTGAACATGGCTGAGTCCACACCATCAAAAATGAGAGCGCTGTCGCGTTGATTGAACTTATCTACATTTGATTTTAAACATTGAATATGGAAATTTAGCCAAGACTCGTAGTCTACAACTTCGGTTGCGGAAGAGGAAGGAACATGAAACTGTATTCTCTCCGTCACTTGACCAGTTTGAAAATCTATTTTAATATATTTTAGTTTGAGGTAGATGAGCGCCTTCATTCTAAAATTGTCTAAATTGTTGAAGAGCGCTTCGATAATGTTAGAATTTTGAAGGAGCCACTCAGGAAAATCCACTATTTGAGTATTGGACTCCATGCAGTAGTCGCGTACTAAATGACTATGGGAAACGTTAATGAGGGAGATTGTAGAGGTACCGTTGGTGTAGTGATCATTTGCATGCGTGTGTTGAAGTATGTGCGAAGATCGCTGAAAGTGGCTATCGAAAGAAAGAGGGCACAAATCACAAGGAGAGGAGATGTCATCGTCAGAATCAACTTCACCTCCGGAGATTGATGTCGCTTTGCGTTGACACACACGTTGTTTGATGTGTCGAAGGAGACTGTGCTTCCTTGTAAAAATATGTCCGCAGTCGGCACATTCCCACTCGTTGCCTTGTCGCGAGAGTCCTGAGATGGAACTCACATCACCTGAAAGAGAAATCATTCTATCATCTCTGTTCAAGTCTCAGTGTATTGTTACAACCTACCTTGACTCAACAACTCTAAACTTTCCTCGAGAAGGAAGGGCGTTGGTGATGAAGTTGATGCCTGAAATTGAGGAAGATGCTATTAGCCACACGTTTGAAGGAGATGAGAGAGGAAATCTTCAACTTACCATTTCAACGAAATCAAGTTTAAGGTTGATACTTCAACAAGATAGAGACTTCACTCAAATTTGGAATTCACGAGGGAGCAGTTCACTTGTACGCCTCAAACAATAACAGAATTCGCTAGAGAACACTTCGCTTATACGTCTCAAAGACGGAGTGAAATGACACGAATGTCACTTTACATATATACTTTCATATTCATCATTCATTGGCTGTTCATTCTGATTGGTTGCTTGTTTATATTTAAGAATTAGAAAACATTTCAAAGTTATTATTCTCAGTCAACATGACAAGCCCTCCGACAACACCGAACACAAAATTCTCTTCTCCATGCTCAACACCAAAGGCGGCCGTTGCACCAAACGCTCCAACGAAGGGGAAGGTGGAGAAAATATACCAACTCGACAATATTAGAAAGTTGTCATTACCAGCGGACGACGAAGAGGAGAGTGTATGTGAGAAGGAGTGTCCCGACTTAACAGGCATACGATGGAAGTATCTGCAGTATGATACTGATGATGTGATGGAGATCACCAGCACCAAATTCCTACATCAATTATGGGAATGGTACACCCCTAACTCCCAGCCACGAACTATGGCGGAGTGGGAATACATCGATAAAGTGAGGCTCGCGGTGGAAGAGCGGTTGAAGGAGATGAACTGTTTTTGCAATTTATGTGAAGACAGACTCTGGGACGATATTGACGATGAAGACCTTTTGAAATGCATGCCATAATAAATGTTTATTTCATATTATCGTTGCTTTCATACTGACTTGAATGGGGCTTCAGTGGATGATTTAACCATGTATATTTTTTCATTTTTCATTTGGAACTAGTAGCACGCTTAGTTTAACTTGTAAATCTTATAACATTTCATATGGGCGATGATGGTAGATGAAATAGTGTTAAATAAAATTAAGATAGCTTACACTTCTGATACAGGGATAGCAATCGACTGCGATCCATGTGTAAAGAGCTTGTTAGACTACGGAAGAGAGAAGTGTGTTGTGTTGCGTGTGGCGCGTGAGTGTCCTCCCATTTCATTCCATTCCATTCATCAATTCGTCTCATTGATAGAGACAGGTAGAACTCATGGTTCTCATAACGTATGCAATGGAAAGTTTATATGGCAACCTTCGACAGCTGGCTAAATGTCGCCCTGGCGCGAATGCATACTATGTTGAGACAGAGGCAATCACTTGCAAACATGACGCAGTGAGGTTCAACAAGATTGACCATTGCCGAATGTTCCGTGCGGTATACATAGCTACGGGTTTCACCGCCGCCCTTTACAGGAACGCCCGTCGAAAGGAAGTATTACACCGAACTTCATTTGCCACGTTCAAGTTGACTGATAGCAGATTCAACTTAATGATAGTATTAGCCAGTCTGAAGACTGCCCAGGGCAAACCGCGTGGAGGTTCTATCATGTCTTGCCCCATGGTGGCCCTTAAGAGAGCCGGTGGTTCGTTCTCGGGAGTAACAAGTTGACTATTGGCTTGAATAGTCAATAGGTATGACGGTTAGGTTCTCGTATACCCTATACCGCCTAAGCCGTGCTGGTGCATCTGGCACCTTTCGGATACGGGTGGTGTTAGGAGTCCACACCTCAACCGTCCAAATCATCTTCTTAATCTTACCCCCTTCTTCTCATCCTCTTCATCCCACTCGTCGAGGATGATGAAGTTGGGAATGGCGTTGTCTTCATCCCACTCGTCGAGGATGATGAAGTCGGGAATGCTGTTGCAGGAGACGTTGCTTCCATCGTGAATAAAAATTGAATGAGAAGCGCTACAATCTTCTGGCTTATATCGAGTTTTCAACAATGAATTGCTCGACAGCGAATCAGAATGCTTCAGGGATAGCAATCGACTGCATAACGTTCAAGTTGACTGATAGCAGATTCAACTTAATGATAGTATTCGCCAGTCTTAAGACTGCCCAGGGCAAACCGCGAGGAGGTTCTATCAAATCTTGCCCCATGGTGGCCCTTAAGAGAGCCGGTGGTTCGTTCTCGGGAGTCGTCATCTTACAGGCTACCGATTCTGCTGAGAGAGTCTTTGACTCTCTCTTTGTTAGCAGTGTCGACTTCCACGCTAATTGTTATGTGACTGAAAAGTGGAATGTAGCGCCATTCCGTTGGATTGACAACACTTGCTGTCATCGGATTGCCAATCCGAGCAAGATTGTTGTGGACTCTGTCTTGCTCCTCTAGTCTAACAAATTCATCAAATAAATTTCGCGGCCTTAACTGCGGTCCGCGAGGAGAGCTGACTTGACTGTTCGGCGTCTGCATGATTGAAATGAAATGAAATGAGAGTTAGTGGTTTATATTCCCCTCTAACGCGACGCAACGTTCAAGTTGACTGATAACAGATTCAACTTAATGATAGTATTCGCCAGTCTGAAGACTGCCCAGGGCAAACCTCGTGGAGGTTCTATCATGTCTTGCCCCTAGGTGGCCCTTAAGAGAGCCGATGGTTCGTTTTCGGGAGTAACGTGATGGGGTGGTGAAGGCGGGGAAAAGATCTGCAATGAAAATGATATGTATTAGAATAGGATATACTATCTTATTTGCTTTTCACTTACCAAGTTAGCCATCCTTGGGTAGTCTCGCGCGCTTCCTAATAGAAAATTTATGCAAATGTCCGCGCATTCTCAGTGTGGCATGCAAAAATTTCTTGGTCGGATGGCCATTGTAGCATATGATGGACTCCTCGAGACTTTGATTTACAAGGACTTGTCCGTCCAAATGATTACCCCGAATAGGGATGGGAAATTCAAACAACCTATCCTCATTCACACGATTCCACTCATTCCTCATGCGCTCCAACTTCTCAAACGCCTGTCTCTCATCACCCCGCCGAGCCACATTCCTCTCCAACTCAACATTCTTCGCTCTGAACACACTCATCTCCTTCATCATCTCCTCAAACTTCGCTTCTGCATCTCTCATTATTCTCTCCGCAGCACTCGCCCTCTTCTCACAGTCATCATTCTTCTCTTCCAACTCTCGCGTCTTATTCTTCAAATCAGTCACACTACGCCTCATTCGAATATTCTCATCCGCTACCTCCTTCGACTTCAGTTCCTTCTTTTTCAATTCATTCAACTCCTTCACGACTTCATCCTTCACCTTCTTCAAACTCTCATACTTATTTATCAACAAATCATGCGCCATCTGCTGCGATACATGCTTCTTCTCTTCATCCTTCAACCACCTCGCTGACTGCATACGAATCCCACCACTCTTCACTTTTGGGGAAGATGAGCTCTGCGGGGGGTCGGTGATGTCAATATTTGACACCTCCGACGACGAAGAGCTCAACTTCCTCACACGCTTCCTCACACGCTCCCTATCTAAATCCACATCATCCTCATCATCACTCTCAAGCACTCTCTTTCGCTCAATCTCAGCCTCCAACGAAGCAACTGCTTTCGCCAACTCATCATTCTCAACAACATTCTCCACCTTGCCGTCTCGCTCTATCGCCAACATTCGCTCCCTCTCTTCAACAATCAACTGCGTGAATCTCAAGTCATTCACCAAACCACCACTACAGTCAGCATGCATTCTGTAAAATCGCGCCTCATCCTCAGCTCCCTTCAACACTCTACACTTCACACACGCAACCCTATTCAGGATAATCATGTGGTCAGTGCCCGCCTTCTTCACATGTGCCTTGGCGTCCGCACTGCGATTGATTCTACCGCACACACATATTTTAATGTGGAATTTTCTGTTTTTGTCATTTGATATTACTGAGTTTTTCGTTAACTGTAAGATAATGAAATTTGTATAAGTTTGGAATCATGTAGTACAGTCATATTCCTAAAACATTACACTTAGTGAGGAATGATAGATTTGAGTGTAGTGAGTGGCACTCGACCCCGTCGACAGCCCGAAGGCCTTGTACTGATCACTAGGGAAGTGAGAGATCTTCCCCGATACCCGCTATTTACAGCTGAAGACATCATTGTCACTGCCCCGAAGTGGTAACAGCAACGCCGAGTCAAAGGTAGTGATCAGTAGCTGGGATCTAACCCCTCAAAGCTGCCTTAGACTTAGTTAAATTTCAAATCTGATAGCATATTTGAACTACTTGGAAACCTTAGACTACATGTTAAAACTTTGAAAAAACTGAAAATTAAGAATTTTTAAAAAATTCCGCATTTTACTACTCATACTACTTTTAAAAAATTTTATCAGTAGTAAAGACACTATCAAACTATCATACAAACTTTGAAGTAAGAAGATAGCTTGCCTACTTCAAAAGATAGAGTCCTTTGAAACACCCGATATCGGAGCTCAGAGCGACGACCGTCGCTTACCTCGTCTTTCGATGAAGTGATCAGACTTACGTTGTCGGGGGTTTATATGCTCGGAAGAAAACTTAAAATGGCTCTATCTCCGAAAGTATTCATTGTAGCGACATGCGGTTTCTTGCAAACGATTTGTCTCATCATTCGCTATCATATGACACCTGAACCATTCTCATATGACCACGGGAAGTGGGTGGGTCAGCACATGGACATGTAGCATGCCACAAGTGAAAAATTCCTAAGTGTGGGAGCTCCAGCGTGGTGAAAATTTTGAAAAATTTAAAACTTCCGAATTTCGACCTGGGACCTTTACAAAAACATTTTTCATCAAATTTCACTGACACCCCCTCCCCCCCCCCTCGTTCGGAGAAATTTGATGAAACAAACGTTGGTCAGGGTCCCAGGTCAAAATGCGACACTTTGGAAAATTTTCAAAATTTTACCCATACAAAGTCACTCTGACACTTAGGATTTTTTCAGGTGAGCTCCAACCTAAAATCTTGTAACAGCTCTAACTTTTGAACGGCTGGTCCGATTGACTCGCAACAAAAAATGTCACCGAGGAGTTTTTTCTCCTCTTTCAAACGAGTAGCTGTAAGACAAAATCCGTCCACTAGAACCAAAGTTAGAAGATCGCTGTCGGGCGGGGGGGTCAGCGAAATTTGATGAAACAAACGTTGGTCAGGGTCCCAGGTCGAAATGCGACACTTTGGAAAATTTTCAAAATTTTGACCATACAAAGCCACTCTGACACTTAGGATTTTTTCAGGTGAGCTACGACATTCCACCCTCCCAACCTGGCCGTCACACCACGCCAACCTGGCCAGCACACCACGCCAACCTGGAGAGCGCATCACACACCACCTCGCGCTACGTCGGCCGGCCAGAGGGGGTGGACGTCAGACTCGAAGCAACACGGCGGCCGACCACGACCGACTCGACTGATAAGAGGGGGGGGGACGTGAGACGCGAAGGAACACGGCAGCCGACCACGGCCGCCGTGTCTGACAGGAGGGGGGACATCAGCGACGGCGGCCATCTTGCGCGGTCCAGTGGTGGCGTTTTACTTACTACTCTCTTGGGAAGAAAGATTTGCGACGCACAGATGTTCAACAGAAAGGCACAGAGATTCTTCCACTAGGTAAGTACCTTGGGAATGCGAGATTTATTGAAGTTTGTGCAGACTCAACTTGTTCGAATAGTTTCAAGGCAGCAACAGTTCTTCTTGGAGTCAGATCATTCATATTTGAACAACTTTTTATTTTGAGGCAACGGTTTTGAAAAAATTGCAGCCTAGTAGAGTCCCCTTTGGACAAACCGATAAATGCTGGAGAGGCGTATTCTATATGGGAGCGCATCAACACGTTGTAAATTTGGATGAACTCCTGAGGCGTCGTGTACGGTTTCATGCGTCGCAGGATGTACATTCGCTGAGCACATTTCTTCTCTATAAGTTCAACATGAGACCCCCATCCCAAGGAATCACTCAAAATGACACCCAAAACTTTGACACTCAACATTAAGGACATCTTTAAAATTTCCTCGGTAATAAATCAAGCCTGTGGTTTTGGCAGTGTTCAGACTGAGGTTTGAATCAGCAGCCCACTGTCAAATATTGTTGATTTCAGAGTTAAGTAGCCGTATGTCATCGGAGGCATAGTCTTTTCTAACTCCCACAACGATGCAAGTGTCGTCGACATACTTAACCAGACAGGTTTCCGAATTAATTGGCTTCAAAGATGAGACATATAGTCCGAACAGATAGGGACCGAGCAATGAGCCCTGAGGTACGCCACTTGTTACCAACTTCAAATCGCTTTTCGCATTATTGAGCCTTATTCGCTGCTGTCGACCATACAGATAACTTCTCATCAATAGCATGAATCCCTTTGGGAATCCAAACTGATACAGTACATTTAACAGATCATGATGCCAAATACGATCGAATGCCCTCGTGAAGTCGAAACTTAAGAGAATTGCCGCACCGATGTTAGAATCATCAGCCAACTTGGTGAGATAGTCATGAACTGTTATGATAGCATGAGTTGTCGACGAAGACTTCCGAATTCCATAATGATGCTCACCTAGACACTTGGTAAGGCGAGGACGCAAATATTTGATCAAAAGTCGTTCTGCTATTTTGGCTGGGAAAGGAAGTAAACTGATAGGGCGAGTATTCGAAACCGACAAATTACTGGACGACTTCAGAACGGGAACAACATCAGCGATCTTCCAAAGTTCAGGAAATTTTCTCTGCTTGAAACACTGCAGGATAAGCGCGTGAATGGGTTCAGAAAGGATGAGTGCACTCTTCTTATAGATGATCGAAGGAATGTCATCACTACCTGAGGCCTTCAAGGGTAGGCAAGACAAAATTTTCCATACATCTTCAACACCGAAAGAAGGTAACCAACCATCATCAAGAAGCTCATCAAGATTCGAGGGAGTTGATTGTGGACTCATTATTTTGCAGAAGTGTTCATTCAGGTGATCTAGATTTTCAGAGAGTGGGAACGAATCATCCATAAGAGCACTGACGCTATTTACACGGCCTCTGCGTTCCATCTGAATATAAGACCACAAACCCTTAACGGAGGTGGATTTCTTTGAGAAATATCGATGTTTGGCCTTGAAAATCTCTTTCCTCACTTTGACTTTTAACGCATTGTACACAACCCAATTTTGATTTCGAAATGCTTCCCAACGATTGTCTATTAACAGCTTTACGAAGGGTGTCAGCCATGGTGCATCGGCATCAGTGAGAAATACTTTATATTGCGGAATTACACTCATCGCCTTCTTCATAAATTCATAAAAGAGCTGAGTTTTTACGTCAACGTCGCATGCAAAGTAAAATGCTTGCAAATCGCAATGAAGGAATTCTTGTTCGAAGGCCAAAACGTTCGATAATCTGAGGTCATGGAATGTCGATGTACGAACATCACGTCTTCTGTTGAATCCGCAAGGACGAGCTAAAACGCAGTTATGGTCTGAATTTCCGATGGGAGGACCAATTTCGATATTACTTTTGGGATAACTGTCGAAGACGGATGGCTCAACGTATATCTTGTCGAGCTCAGCATCCAATCGAGTGGGCCCTGTCACAATGTTCAGAAGTGAAAACTTGGAGGTCAAAAAGGTTGATCATAACGATTAAAGTCCTCAGCAGCGATAAGACGATGGTATGGGTAGCTGGCAAGAATGCCATCAAGAATCGTACAAAAAGTGTCGCAGAAACCGCTGAAAGCAGATGCCGTCATTCCCGGAGGTAAGTACAGGCCAACAAGTATCAGTTGCAACACCGGCATGCGTATACAGCAGAGCTCAATTGCTTCAAATATAGGAGAATGGAGTTTTATTGCTTTAAATGAAGTTTTACACCAAACTGCAACACCGCCGCGACCAGAGTCGCCGGTCCTGTCGGTACGGAGGAGACTGTAACCGGGAATAGTAAAAGCATCTGAAGGAGTGACCGAAGTTAACCATGGCTCCGTGCAAACTGCGATATCGGGATTCGAGGCAGACATTTGACACTTGAAGTCGTCAAATTTATTGTTCAGTGAGCGCAAGTTAGTGAGGAAGAAGTATCATAGTATCAAGTCTGTGAAACAATATCGGGAAGAAAACGATCAATTCATTTTCCAGAGAAAGAAGATATTTCCAACATTGATGACGAGCAGATTGTCGGTAAAGTAAGCCCGACTGTCGTTCTTAGAAGAATTGCGCTTCGCTTCAATGTTAACTGTGACGAATGGCAATTGTATTGCGATGAATTGTGCGATCTTGTGGAGTGCCCCGTACCGGAATGTGTAGGCCTCCAGTTTTTGCTATCTACCAACTTCGATTAGGCTAAACAATGTTGCACTATTCCTCGAATGATCATAACAAATGCATAAAGAACCCTTTCATTTTCTATTTTTTATGTGATCTTCATATCAAACATTGAGTGATATGCTACTATTGATATTTGATCAATTTTAAGGAAAAAATTACCCTTTCTATGATATTTGCTTTTGTATTTTTTACATATTATGCATTATCTCCGAGTTTCATGCGTGATTGTCATTGTTTTAATACAGCAAAATTGATTAGAAACATTTGGTTTTGTGATTTCAAGTAATATCTGTAAGTAAATGACCGAATCAACATATACGATGATGAGTGGCACAAGTTGCCCATTTGATGGGGTAACTTGTGCCATTATTGGTGGGCCCTAGTGTCAAAAGTATAGCTAGAAAAAAATTCAAAGAATGTGTGTGATATTTCTAGAACCCTGGGGCCGTATGCTAGAACAATTCCTAAGATTTTTATCTTAGAATCTTAACTTAGGGGTTCGCTAGGTGAAATCCTAGTCGGTATGCTTGAACGTTCCCTAGCAATTCCCTAAGTTAGGGGACTCTCCCTAAGTTCACTTGATTGGCAGATCACCGGACTGCTGCAGCTGTGTTTATTTTCACACCCTGACAACGAATTGTCTCACAAACTGCAGTCGGCGATTGATTGACGGTGAAAAAAACAATTTGAAAAAATATCAGTTACCGACAAACTGGAACTGCAGTTGTATTCGTCTTGTTGTTGCGATGAAGATAACGTTTCGTTTATCAAAATCGATGCAGTAGTTCCAAAGTTATGTGGAATAATACATTTATCCTCAAAGTGTGCACGTCTTAATTACTCAATTAATGAGTGAATACCGGGACTTATCGTCAACACAAAAGTTGTCGAAACATGAAATTGGCGATAGCTCAGCTAATACTGCATCAAATTAAACAAAATAGACTGCATTATAATCGTAATCTCATGATTGAGAAGATGGTGCCACCAGTTACTAACATAGATATAGAAGATGTTTTACCAGCATTTATTACATGAGTTGACATTGTACTGGTAGATTTCAACAACCAATCAGAATGGAGCGCACAGCAAATATTGTAGATTCAATCTTATCATGCCAATGATGAATATAACAGGACGTATCGACCCATTATTAGCTTCCATCAAATATCTTTATTTGTGACGAACTTTCACTGCAAAAACTGTTAACATTTGGTTGAATTTATCGTTAGTTCAAATGTTGAACTTAATACTCGCATTTGCTAATGTTCAAGAGTAACCTATGATCAAAGAATATGGTCAAAATATCTATAGATAGGAAGAGTGAAAAATAATTAAAAACCATGAATTAAGACGATAAACTGTGTTATTGATATTGGAATACTTTGGCAATACAATCTTATACCTTGAGCTGCAAATAATGCAAATTTAGAATAATCACTATTGCATGCTTCACTTTCATAATCCTATAATTACATGTAAGCCCTTATATTCTCATAAACTCAACACAAAGTCTTCCTCGTAAATTGAATTAGTCAAACTTAATTCAAGATAATGTCGTCAAATACAACCTTCCATTTTCCAATGTAGATGATTATTTTTGAAAACGACTTAATTCACTAGAATGACAATGCAAATAATATTGTGTATACGAGAATTACTAGAAATTCAAGGTCCAACTTAGAAATAAGGAAATTAAAGAAAGTATCTATTTATTATTTCTCGCTGGCGTTCCTTTCCATCGTTCGCCGAAGTTTCCGGGAATTGATCATTCGGATCATTTTCCTGCATAATAGTCATATTTCTGATCTTCCTTATTTCTTTCTTCAGCACGATTTCTTCAGGAGTTGAAAGTCGTCGAGCTATAATATTATATTAGTCGTTGATAGCCTACAATAATTATCTGACAGATAGTACCGGTAAGTGTCATCGTAATCAAAAACCTTTGCATACAGGTTAAAGCGTCAAAAAATTGTTAGGAAATGAACATAGGCACTATATACCTGTTAAATAGAAGTGAATCTAAACCACTATTGAATAGGTTTAACTGATTTAGTCCATTCAGAAAATTTGTTGAAGAATTGATATATATTTCCTGACTTAGGGGCGGGTCTAAGTTCTCCTAGATTTCGTCAAGATTTTGTGATTTAATTCCTAGGATTTTTTTCCTAACTTTGTTTTAGCATACCAACACCCCCTAACCCTAATTTAGGTACCCCCAGCGATCCCCTAAGATTTTTTTCCTAAGTGACTTAGGGGTAACGTTCAAGCATATCACTTAGGATTTTCCCCCTAACTTAGGCAAATCCTAAGTTAGGGGTTGTTCTAGCATACAGCCCCTGAAGTTTAGTGCCATGTAGATTTAGAGTTCTAAGAAAAATTTCCTCGGGTTAATATAAAAAACGTGCAAAAATCGGGTTAATCGCAAAAACGTGGCACAC
>CAJQUW010003971.1:0-71798 GCA_907163375.1 Prostheceraeus crozeri
TATGATGTAAAGACACCACATTTCGTTTTCAATTGAAAATCAACGCGTTGTTCTGAAACTGGGTGATGACATTCAATGTCAATTGAGTAAAAATTTGAAAAAACTCTTTGGTTTTTCAATGCTACAAACTGTGTTTACTGCTGCGCATACGATTGGTATAGAAACACCAATGACACTTGATAAACATGAACAGTACCTTTACATTCAAAGTGATTTGATTCTACCTATTTCTGTTGGTGAGAAAAAAGAATACATTTTACGTGATTTCATTCATGATAAAGACGCTTCATATGGAATAGTCGAGAAGATGTTTCAATCTATTTTCTATCATCCCGTCGTCAAACAAACTATACCCTCTATTGCTATCAAAATTACCAATGGTTTACAAGAGTGCATCCATGTGAAAGATACTAAATCCCTCGTAACTTTAGTGTTTCGGAAAACAAAGTGAAGTCATTGTGATATGTTTATTGAAATAAAAATATGTGTATGAAAAAGTCTTTTCACAGATAAAGGGGGAATTGGCTGACTGTAGGCATATGTTCACAAGGAAGAAACGATCTCATGCGATACATAAAACAACCATGTATATCTACAAAAAGCAACATCAAAATACTGAGTTAAAGTTGATTATGTCAATACATCTCCTGAATGTGGTAGCGTGAGTTTTATTCTTTTGGGTGGAGGTATGTTTGTGTCAGGATGTCCATGTGGAAGAGATGTGTTATGTCCTATCCAACACCTCTTGTCCTCCCATGCTGAAAGCGCTCGTTTCTTGAACGTGTGCGTTTTCACAGTATGAACTTGAGATTTTAAGATTGTCATATTGACAAACGTTATAGTTTTATTTCTATAGGCCTTCTTATAGGACCGATGTTTCATTTTGTGAAGAATGGATTTTGATATACCTTTAGCACGCTTAATACTATCTGCACATTCTTTTAATTTCATGGAATACATTTTAGGACGGAGGAGAATCATTTCATCTATTTCCTTTCCTGCTGTTTCATCCTTAAAACAACCCAGTTTGGCTCTATTCTGTATGGAATAGAGTGGATGAGTGGGATTGTAGTTAGATGTGTCGAAATATTTTTCTAATGACTTGCCTACTTCATTAAAATTTAAATCTTTTTGAGTGGTAATTCCTAAAAAGAAACTATCTGTATCACCACCCAGCAAGCGAACCTCTTTTACGAGAGGGCATGGTTTTAATATTTTGTAGAAGAGTTGATACATTTCAAGCTTGGAATAATCTAAAACGGCTTGCCCAATATAGATGGGTTTGCACAACTCAACTTCTGATTTTATCATTCTAACACCTACAAGATCCTCATCGATGATGCCTCTATCAATGAAAAGAGGTGATGAGGTCAATTTGTGATATTTTTGTTCATCAACGACTAGTTTGTAATTCATACGTTTTCTAACATCCTCCATGGTCTTTCCGAAAAGACTGTTATTCATATATTTATAAAAATCCATTTCAAAATTATTTTGGGCGAGTGCACGTTTTTGACTGTTACTATCTATGTAGGGTTTGAGGAAGGCTTTCTGTCTAAATTTGATAATGCGGTGAACTGACTTTAGAAGCATGCCCATTTCTAAATAGAATTTTAGTATGCAGAAGTGCACGAGATAATTTTTCTTATCATATTGGGTGAGCAAAAGTTTGCGGCATGGTTTGTACCTTGGCTGTCCACACTCTGTTAAGTTATTATGAAATTGTGACATGAATGGTGAAAACATATCTTCAGTCACTTCACCAGATTCAGGTGCGAGTGGGAAATCAGCAGTTTTATTTTTAATACTATTTGTATAAATCAAATCCACTTCAAAATAATATCCCCAATCACCTTCATCTGGAAGCTTCAGAATGTTTGAAGGGTTGGAGTAATACGCAAGCTCATCTTGATTTAACCAACTAAACTCGGAGTGAGGTAGTGGTTTAGACAGTGAACTGCCATATAAATTATTTTGGTCATAGTACTTTAGGTGGATATGATCATTACCTACTGTTTTAGATTTTATGTGATGTTTATTCACAAATGTGAGACCACCGCGTATTCCGCGCTCAAATATGTTATACATCTCGGGGTCTTGTAAGAGATGGATGGTCTCACCAGTCATTTTAAAGGCTGATTTGAAGGACATGGCTGGTAGACTGACAAAGTGGATAGGATCTAATTTGTCTTCTTCTAATGCCACTCGTCGAAATTCCTGAAAGACATCAGCCAGCAAAATGACATCTAATTCTAAGTAAGCGATCATATAATCGCCAAACGTTTTACAATCAAATTTTAACCATGCCTCTTGAGCATGTTCATAGTCCTCTACTGGACAATCTTGACCCGTCAAATCGTTTTGGAATTTGTCAATGGAAGGAAGGGTTGTTTCATTTAGTTTAGACATTGAGCTAAAATACGCATAGGGAAAGACTCCTTTGCGAGTGATTATTTCATCCGTTAAGTTTGGATAGTGTTTCTATTAAGTTTGACTATGGGGAAGAAACTTGAGATTACGAACGAGAGAAGCTAGTGACGCTGACATGAATTGGAATGAATCTAAAAATTTTATTTCGAAGAAGACTGTCTTATTTTCTTTAGTTTTATCTACTGCTACTTTTGCTGTCATTGCCATGAATTTTTCTCTCGTTTGCGCTATTACATTAAACTGCCACGATTTCATCTGGCTCAACCCTCCTTTTATGAGCATATGACTGTCATAGCCCTTAAAGTTATGAAAAATGACGGGTAGTACACGACGTCTCAACCTAAGTGAAAAGTTACATTTGGAGCAGAGTGCGTTTCTAAATTTACCAGTGATGTGATCATGATCACGCATTTTCTTAATTTTATCGTCATCAAACGTTTTATGACATTTAGGGCACGATGTGCAACTTTCAAATTTTTGTTTGTCTTCATCTGACATATGTAGTGACTTACGCTGCAATTGGGAATCATATGATTGTTGAAATTTAGCAGCTTTATCGAGAAATTCTAGAAATTTTGAAATGCAATCTTCACCTTGCCAAGTATGCATTTTTTTTTGTCTATTCCTAAAGTGGTCATGCCATACTTCATAGCAGGATATGGCTGCTGGCTTGTGGATGATATCATCAATGTAGCATTCTATGTCTGCGTAAATGACACGCAGGGGACTTAATTCGTCACCATTATCCCTATGTGAAAATATTTTATCTTTGGGCATGCGTTCCATTTGCAATTTACCTCGCTTGCACCATTCATAGTGAGTTTCAAATTTATCTTTACTCCAAAAGGAGCGGATGCAGCGGTCGCATACAAAATGTTCACCTCTTTTAGAGTGCCCCAAGTGAGTGTACAAGCGAGAGATTTTGGGAATACCACAGTAGTGCCATTCCTCGCTATCATCTTGTTTTACTAATAAGAGGTTGACTACACGTTCATAACAAGTTGAACGTGAATTATAGCGGGCACCCTTCAACCCCTTCTCCCACACGTGAACGACAATTTTAATCTTATTATGTTTTTCGAACGTTTCTACATCTTTGATTTTCATGTTGTCACTATCACAACCTTCAAAGACTAGTTCATCCTCCCACTGTCTATAGCTATAGGTATGATTTCGATTCGCGTTGATATCATTATAGTGAAGGATGGATAGGACTGCATATTTGAAACACTGTGATTTACAATCGACATTGATGACAGCTTTCTTATTATACAACGTTTTTGGTAGTTTAAATGTGCCTCGAGCTGCATGACTTTCTAATAGTGAAATTTTGAATATGGCTGAATCCACACCATCAAAAATGAGAGCGCTGTCGCGTTGATTGAATTTATCTACATTTGATTTTAAATATTGAATGTGAAAATTTAGCCAAGACTCGCAGTCTACAACTTCGGTTGCGGAAGAGGAAGGAACATGAAACTGTATTCTCTCCGTCACTTGACCCAATTGAAAATCTATCTTAATATATTTTAGTTTAAGGTAGATGAGCGCCTTCATTCTAAAATTGTCTAAATTGTTGAAGAGCGCTTCGATAATGTTAGAATTTTGAAGGAGCCACTCAGGAAAATCTACTATTTGAGTATTGGACTCCATGCAGTAGTCGCGTACTAAATTATTATGTGAAACATTAATGAGGGAGATGGTAGAGGTACCGTTGGTGTAGTGATCATTTGCATGCGTGTGTTGAAGTCTGTGCAAAGATCGCTGAAAGTGACTATCAAAAGAAAGAGGGCACAAATCGCAAGGAAAGGAGATGTCATCGTCAGAATCAACTTCACCTCCGGAGATTGACGCCGCTTTGCGTTGACACACACGTTGTTTGATGTGTCGAAGGAGACTGTGCTTCCTTGTAAACATATGTCCGCAGTCGGCACATTCCCACTCGTTGCCTTGTCGCGAGAGTCCTGAGCTGGAACTCAAATCACCTGAAAGAGAAATCATTCTATCATCTCTGTTCAAGTCTCAGTGTATTGTTACAACCTACTTTGACTCAACAACTCTAAACTTTCCTCGAGAAGGGAGGGCGTTGGTGATGAAGTTGATGCCTGAAATTGAGGAAGATGCTATTAGCCACACGTTTGAGGGAGATGAGTGAAGAAATTTTCAACTTACCATTTCAACGAAATCAAGTTTAAGGTTGATACTTCAACAAGATAGAGACTTCACTCAAATTTGGAATTCACGAGAGAGCAGTTCACTTGTACGCCTCAAATATAGAATTCGCCAGAGAACACTTCACTTATATGTCACAAAGACAGAGTGAAATGACACGAATGTCACTTTACATATATACTTTCATATTCATCATTCATTGGCTGTTCATTCTGATTGGTTGCTTGTTGATACTTAAGAATTAGAAAACAGTTCAAAGTCATTATTCACAGTCAACATGACAAGCCCTCCGACAACACCGAACACAAAATTCTCTTCTCCATGCTCAACACCAAAGGCGCTCGTTGCACCAAACGCTCCAACGAAGGGGAAGGTAGAGAAGGTGTACCGACTGGACAATATCAGAAAGTTGTCATTACCAGCGGACGACGAAGAGAGTGTATGTGAGAAGGAGTGTCCCGACTTAACAGGCGTGAGGTGGAAGTATCTGCAGTACGATACTGATGATGTGATGGAGATCACCAGCACCAAATTCCTCCACCAATTATAGGAATGGTACACCCCTAACTCCCAACCACGAACTATGGCGGAGTGGGAGTACATCGACAAAGTGAGGCTCGCAGTAGAAGAACGATTGAAGCAAGTGAACTGTTTTTGTTATCTATGTGAAGCCAGACTCTGGGACGATATTGACGATGAAGACCTTTTGAAATACATGCCATAATAAATTTTTATTTCGTATTATCTTTGCTTTCATGCTGACTTACTTGAATGGGGCTTCAGTGGATGATTTAACCATGTATACTTTTTCATTTGGAAATAGTAGCACGCTTAGTCTAACTTGTAAATCTTATAACATTTCATATGGGCGATGATGGTAGATGAAATAGTGTTAAATAAAATTAAGATGGCTTACACTTCTGATACAGGGATAGCAATCGACTGCGATTCATGTGTAAAGAGCTTGTTAGACTACGGATGGGCTTAAGTGGATGATTTAACCATGTATACTTTTTCATTTGGAAATAGGAGCACGCTTAGTCTAACTTGTAAATCTTATAACATTTCATATGGGCGATGATGGTAGATGAAATAGTGTTAAATAAAATTAAGATGGCTTACACTTCTGATACAGGGATAGCAATCGACTGCGATTCATGTGTAAAGAGCTTGTTAGACTACGGATGGGCTTAAGTGGATGATTTAACCATGTATACTTTTTCATTTGGAAATAGTAGCACGCTTAGTCTAACTTGTAAATCTTAAAACATTTCATATGGGCGATGATGGTAGATGAAATAGTGTCAAATAAAATTAAGATAGCTTACACTTCTGATACAGGGATAGCAATCGACTGCGATCCATGTGTAAAGAGCTTGTTAGACTACGGAAGAGAGAAGTGTGTTATGTTGCGTGTGGCGCGTGAGTGTCCTCCCATTTCATTCCATTCATCAATTCGTCTCATTGATAGAGACAGGTAGAACTCATGGTTCTCATAACGTATGCAATAGAAAGTTTTAGGCAACCTTCGACAGTTGGCTAAATGTCGCCCTGACGCGAATGCATACTACGCTGAGACAGAGGCAATCACCTGCAAACATGACGCAGAGAGGTTTAACAAGATTGACCATTGCCGAATGTCCCTTGCGGTATACATAGCTACGGGTTTCACCGCCGCCCTTTACAGGAACGCCCGTCGAAAGGAAGTATTACACCGAACTTCATTTGCAACGTTCAAGTTGACTGATAGCAGATTCAACTTAATGATAGTATTCGCCAGTCTGAAGACTGCCCAGGGCAAACCGCGTGGAGGTTCTATCATGTCTTGCCCCATGGTGGCCCTTAAGAGAGCCGATGGTTCGTTCTCGGGAGTAACAAGTTGACTATTGGCTTGAATAGTCAATAGGTATGACGGTTAGGTTCTCATATACCCTATACCGCCTAGGTCGTGCTGGTGCATCTGGCACCTTTCGGATGCGGGTGGTATTCGGAGTCCACACCTCATCCGTCCAAACGATCTTCTTGATCTTCCCCTTCTTCTCATCCTCTTCATCCCACTCGTCGAGGATGATGAAGTCGAGAATGGCGTTGTCTTCATCCCACTCGTCGAGGATGATGAAGTCGGGAATGCTGTTGGTAGGAGACGTTGCTTCCATCGTGACCTAAAATTGAATGAGAAGCGCTACAATCTTCTGGCTTATATAGGGTTTTCAACAATGATTTGCTCAACAGCGAATCAGAATGCTTCAGGGATGGCAATCGACTGCATAACGTTCAAGTTGACTGATAGCAGATTCAACTTAATGATAGTATTCGCCAGTCTGAAGACTGCCCAGGGCAAACCGCGAGGAGGTTCTATCAAATCTTGCCCCATGGTGGCCCTTAAGAGAGCCGGTGGTTCGTTCTCGGGAGTCGTCATCTTACAGCCTACCGATTCTGCTGAGAGAGTCTTTGACTCTCTCCTTGGTAGCAGTGTCGACTTCCACGCTAATTGGTATGTGGCTGAAAAGTGGAATGTAGCGCCATTCCGTTGGATTGGCAACACTTGCGGTCATCGGATTGCCAATCCGAGCAAGATTGTTGTGGACTCTGTCTTGCTCCTCTAGCCTAACAAATTCCTCAAATAAAGTTCGCGGCTTTAACTGCGGTCCGCGAGGAGAGCTGACTTGACTGTTCGGCGTCTGCATGATTGAAATGAAATGAAATGAGAGGTAGTGGTTTATATACCCCTCTAACGCGACGCAACGTTCAAGTTGACTGATAGCAGATTCAACGTAATGATAGTATTCGCCAGTCCGAAGACTGCCCAGGGCAAACCGCGTGGAGGTTCTATCATGTCTTGCCCCTAGGTGGCCCTTAAGAGAGCCGATGGTTCGTTCTCGGGAGTGACGTGATGGGGTGGTGAAGGCGGGTAAAAGATCTGCAATTAAAATGATATGTATTAGAATAGGATATACTATCTTATTTGCTTTTCACTTACCAAGTTAGCCATCCTTAGGCAGTCTCGCGCGCTTCCTAACAGAGAATTTATGGAGATGGCCGCGCATTCTCAGGGTGGCATGCAGACATTTCTTGGTCGGATGGCCATTGTAGCAAATAATTGACTCGTCGAGACTACGGTTGACGAGGACTTCACCGTCCAAATGATTATCCCGAATAGGGATGTGAAACTCAAACAACCTATCCTCATTCACACGATTCCACTCATCCCTCATGCGCTCCAACTTCTCAAACGCCTGTCTCTCATCACCCCGCCGAGCCACATTCCTCTCCAACTCAACATTCCTCGCTCTCAACACACTCATCTCCTTCATCATCTCCTCAAACTTCGCTTCTGCATCTCTCATTCTTCTCTCCGCAGCACTCGCCCTCTTCTCACAGTCATCATTCTTCTCTTCCAACTCTCGCGTCTTACTCTTCAAATCAGTCACACTACGCCTCATTCGAATATTCTCATCCGCTATCTCCTTCGACTTCAGTTCCTTCTTTTTCAACGCATCTAACTCATTCACGACTTCATCCTTCACCTTCTTCAAACTCTCATACTTATTTACCAACAAATCATGCGCCATCTGCTGCGACACATGCATTTTCTCTTCATCCTTCAACCACATCGCCGACTGCACACGAATCCCACCACTCTTCACTTTTGGGGAATATGAGCTCTGCGGGGGGTCCTCAACAACTATGTTGGAGACCTCCGTGGAAGAAGAGCTCAACTTCCTCACACGCTTCCTCACACGCTCCCTATCTAAATCCACATCATACTCATCATCACTCTCAAGCACTCTCTTTCGCTCAATCTCAGCCTCCAACGAAGCAACTACTTTCGCCAACTCATCATTCTCAACAACATTCTCAACAACATTCTCCACCTTGCCGTCTCGCTCTATCGCCAACATTCGCTCCCTCTCTTCAACAATCAACTGCGTGAATCTCAAGTCATTCACCAAACCTCCACTGCAATCTGCATGCACTCTGTAAAATCGCGCCTCATCCTCATCACCCTTCAACACTCTACACTTTGCACACGCAACCCTATTCAGGATAATCATGTGGTCGGTGCCCGCCTTCTTCACATGCGCCTTGGCGTCCGCACTGCGATTGATTCGCCCACATGTGCACATTTTAATGTGAAATTTACGATTCTTATCGTTTGCCATGCCTGAGATTTTGTCGTTAACTGTAAGATAAAGAAATTTGTATAAGTTTGGAATCATGTAGTACAGTCATATTCCTAAAGCATTACACTTAGTGAGGAATGATAGATTTGAGTGTAGTGAGTGGCACTCGATCCCGTCGACAGCCCGAACGCCTTGTACTGATCACTAGGGAAGTGAGAGATCTTCCCCGATACCCGCTATTTACAGCTGAAGACATCATTGTCACTGCCCCGAAGTGGTAACAGCAACGCCGAGTCAAAGGTAGTGATCAGTAGCTGGGATCTAACCCCTCAAAGCTGCCTTAGACTTAGTTAAATTTCAAATCTGATAGCAGATTTGAACTCAGCATACTTGAAAACCTTAGTCTACATGTTAAAACTTTGAAAAAACTGAAAATTAAGAATTTTTAAAAAATTCCGCATTTTACTACTCAAACTACTTTTAAAAATTTTTATCAGTAGTAAAGACACTACCAAACTCATCACACAAACTTTGAAGTAAGAAGATAGCTTGCCTACTTCAAAAGATAGAGTCCTTTGAAACACCCGATATCGGGAGCTCAGAGCGACGACCGTCGCTTACACGTCTTTCGATGAAGTGATGAGACTTACGTTGTCGGGGGTTTATATATGCTCGGAAGAAAACTTAAAATAGCTCTATCTCCGAAAGTATTCATTGTAGCGACATGCGGTTTGTTGCAAACGATTCGTCTTATCATTCTCTATCATATGACACCTGAACCATTCTCATATGACTACGGAAAGTCGGTCCGTCAGCACATGTCCATGTAACATGCCACAAGTGAAAAAATTCCTAAGTGTGGGAGCTCCAGTGTGGTGAAAATTTTGAAAAATTTAAAACTTCCGAATTTCGACCTGGGACCTTTACCAAATTTCACTGACCCCCCTCCCCCCTCGTTCGGAGAAATTTGATGAAAAATGTTTTGGTGAAGGTCCCAGGTCGAAATGCCACACTTTGGAAAATTTTGTCCATACAAAGTCACTCTGACACTTAGGATTTTTTCAGGTGAGCTCCGACCTATAATCTTGTAACAGCTCTAACTTTTGAACGGCTGGTCCGATTGACTCGCAACAAAAAATGTCATCGAGCAGTTTTTTCTTTTCTCCTCTTTCAAACGAGTAGCTGTAAGACAAAATCCGTCCACTAGAACCAAAGTTAGAAGATCGCTGTCGGGGGGGGGTCAGTGAAATTTGATGAAAAATGTTTTGGTGAAGGTCCCAGGTCGAAATGACACACTTTGGAAAATTTTCAAAATTTTACCCATACAAAGCCTCATACTCTGACACTTCGGATTTTTTCAGGTGAGCTACGACAGTCCACCCTCCCAACCTGGCCGGCACACCACGCCAACCTGGAGAGCACATCACACACCACCTCGCGCTACGACGGCCGGCCAGAGGGGGGGACGTCAGACTCGAAGCAACACGACGGCACACCACGACCGACTCGACTGACAGGAGGGGGGACGTCAGCGACGGCGGCCATCTTGCGCTATCCAGAAGTGGAGTTTTACTTACTACTTAGCTCGTTGACTCTCAAATTAGGCGGAATATAAACACAAACTAGAAACAGATGCAAAACAGATATACGCACAGACAATAACTTAATTTCAGGTGGGCACTGGTATTTGTTTATCACCACGCAGGGAAAATTAGAGCTAATATAAGCACAAACTCCACCGCCGATCCGTTCATTTCTATCACATCGGTACAGGTCATAACCATTTATATGCAAAATATTGTCGGAAATATTCGAATGTAGCCATGTTTCGGTAATTAAAACAATGCCAGGTTGGATAGTAGACAGAACAGCGCATAGTTCATCAAATTTGGGCAGAAGGGATCTTGCGTTAAAAAGCAGAAGAGAAGGGAAGAAATTCCGACTGTGATTACATAAATTAAAACCCGATATCAAAAATTTCTCGTTGATAGCTTATGACGAGGAATGATCTGCTGATTATAAATGACAACATCTTCACCCTTGGAAATTCGGTCTTTCAATTCTGTGCGAAGCCTTTTCTGCTCATCTGATTGGTGTTTTGTTCTATCAGGGTTGATATAGATGTTACCGAAGCTTGGCGATGACCGTAATTGTCTTGACTTTTGCAGAAGAATCCCCTTTGACTGTTGATCCCTGAGAATAAGTCGAATGAGTTTGGGGCGATCAGCTACTGCGCGACCAATACGTTGCATCTTTATGATGGACTCCTGCTCAATTGGATTCCCTAACTCACCAAGAATCTCCACTAATTTTCTTTTATCGTGCATTGCTCTTTCCTCTAGAGATCCATCACCTTCAGTGAGTCCAGAAATAATAACGTTGTTTAATTTACGAAGGCGATCTTCAACTTCATTTAAAATGCGGTCAGGCGCGCCGGTCACGAATTCCCCGAGAACTTGTTTGATGGTATCTATCTCACCCTCATGTTTAGTAATCGTCTGCTTCATATCAGCGACAGAATGTTCAATCGACTCTGCTCTTTTACAGATAAAATCGAGTTTGGAAGCGATATTATTCAATTCTGGCTGAAGCGAATTGATGATATCCCTCCTATTTTCTTCAAGGATTCGTTTGACATCCTCCAAAACCAAAGCTGAAGTAGAGCAGTTGGTTCTCGTATTCGGCATATTTTAAAAGAAAAGCGACAATAAAAAATAGAAGGAAGAGTTGGCGTCTATGCGAGATCTGAAGAGGAACCGAACCCGGTCCGTTGCAATAGCTGCAAGTATTAATCTAACTCTCGACCATAAGACCACCGCAACATGTACAGAACGCAGTGTCCAATGCTGACTATAAGCTGAACACTGTCTGGAAACGAACAAGATGACGACTTGATCGTGGAGATTAGCTCATGAAATTTGCGCATGCGTACACTGACACAACCAAAAACTCAACACAAATTTGGAAATAGCACTGCGACGATTGATCCCACGTAGGCGAAAATAACACCATTCGAATCGTTATGAAACGGCGATTAAGAATATATAAAATCCAAACGAATAACTACCACAAACCGATGAAATTAGCAAAAGACTGATACACCGCGAGATTGCACAACAGAGACGTCTGCACTCGACCACTGGTTAAGTGGCTAGTCATAGATTGATGAATACTAGATCTACCAGTAATGCACTATTTTGTAAATCATTTTACCACCGTTTACATTACTGCAGTCATACTGATTACGTCCTACTTGACCCGCTATATACACTGTACATGTATTTTCATAGCTTCTGTGTGCTGAGCTATGCGATATCGACTTATCTGTGTGCTTCAGCAACTCGTGACTTCTGGCAAATGCGTCAGTAAATAGAAATGCCCACATAAAATTCAATCAGAGAAAGTGGTGTCAACGATCCAAGACAATGAGAACCTTGCATCGTAAAGCTTGGACTTGGTTTTAGATAAATTATCTTGGCTATTTGTCATGCTTTGAATCGAATTGGAAAGAGCCAATATTGAAAGATATTGATTTTATTTTCGCTTTCGTCATTTATTACAGAATAAAGAAGACGAAAATAAAGTCAATATTTTTCAATATTGGCTATCTCCAATTCAATTCAAAGCTTGGACTTGGTTGAATATTTTAGCAGAAGTGCATGGAGCATGATCTTGATAATAATTGGTCTTTGAAACAGGCTGCATGGTGTTGGTTTTTTTATGGAATATTTTCAAGGATTTAGCCAATATCATCATTTATCGTCGGATTTCATCAATTTCGATTTATAATATTGATGTATATTTACACTTCAAAGTTTTGATTGAAAAGTACTAATATACCGTATGTCTCATAACAGGCAGCTTTGATCTGTAGATTAGGTTGACTTACGGTCAAAAGCTTTGCGGAAAGGGTCGAATGTACCCAATCGAATGTAAATCTTTGACTACATAATTTTCTCTCTTTGGCAGCCGTCTATTGTCGGAAAAATTCCATTTTTGAAATATTTATCATCTAATCACTATAGGCCTGCATAATTGAGCAACATCAATTTCATTGATAGTAAATGTGCAGGTTGACACTTTTACATCTAAATTAACGTTTGCAACAATGCCCATCTAATGAAATATCAATTTTGCTTCAATAATTTCAAGAATAGAGCTTTATTATGAGCATTATCTTCCTTTACAAAAATGCATCCTAGTCATCAGTATTATTAGCATAATACTAGACTTACGAGTTCTGAAGAAAACTACAATGATTATCAGATGAAACCGTCTGTGTACATTCTATCACTGTATAAAATAATTGACATATTGATGGCTTGATGGCATATTATGTCGTTATAGCGCATTCTACATTGCTTGATGTAAAAATTATGGGTTCGCTGTTCTAAGTTAAGGGTTCGCTTTTTTTCGCTTTTTTAAGTTCGAATCGGCTGGGTGGTCTGCTATGGAGTAACACAAGTACTTCTGTCTAGTAGCGAAAACGAGAGCTATCATGCAAAACGATGAAACATCATAGTATAGAAAAATTCAAATAAAGTTGATGGTTCTGAATGATTTGTGGTTTTAGTTGAGAAATAATTGCATTACTGAAACTATTCGCTCAAAACCTTATTCGTCATATGATCTATTTCGCATGACTTTAGTTAACAGACCCCTATCTAATAAATGCTTGAAAATATCAATATGCCTTGGAATATTCAGATGAAAGGGATGTTCAAAGCTTTAGGTTAATTTAGCAGTTGGAAGCATGGCAGTTAGAGAAATTTCCTTAACCACGTTAGAAATTATAGAATAATCTTCATTCTACTGAATTTTCTAGCACTATTTTTTTGATTTTTTTCAACCCTATGTTTCAACAATCTTTTGAAACAATCTTGGAATCTACATTATTTGTCTAAAATTGAAGCAATCTAATCTGATCATTAATAGAAAACAAAAGCTAGTTTTATGTATAAATATGGTCTGGTACATTAGCAAATCGTTTAACAAGATGCAAGAAAAATCCGACAAGTTATCATTTTTGCACCAGAAAGTAATATTCGCAATCTACACAGGTTCATAGTATTCGTGGTAGTGTATGGCTTGATGGCATATTATGTCGTTATAGCGCATTCTACATTGCTTGATGTAAAAATTATGGGTTCGCTGTTCTAAGTTAAGGGTTCGTTTTTTTTCGCTTTTTTAAGTTCGAATCGGCTGGGTGGTCTGCTATGGAGTAACACAAGTACTTCTGTCTAGTAGCGAAAACGAGAGCTATCATGCAAAACGATGAAACATCATAGTATAGAAAAATTCAAATAAAGTTGATGGTTCTGAATGATTTGTGGTTTTAGTTGAGAAATAATTGCATTACTGAAACTATTCGCTCAATTTGCTGTAAAAGAAGATTCCAAAATCTTTTCATTTCTGTTGTTTTTAGTTGGTGGTATCTCATGAAAAAGAGCTAAGTGTTGGCAAACATAATTGATTTTTTGCTTCTTGTGCTCAATAAATCGTTGACGTAACATTCGATGTGATTCCTCTGTAAAAATTCTTTTTTTATGTTAAAAATGATCTTCTACACAGTATTTTTCTTAATGACTTAAAATGTATCCCCACATATACAAAAAGATGCATATATAATTAGTTCTATTGCAGACAATAGTGTCGAATGAGACTGGTTATAACGTAGGACGAACTTCTATATTAGGAATATGACGTAACTAACATTTTACCAAGCGAGCTTCCGTTTTATTGATGTGAGGAATTCGCAAATAAATGAACTTCATATTACCAAGCTTTATGAAATGGTCACTTTTTATTACACTGCTTCAATCTACAGTAGCAGAATTATTTACAAGATGAATATTATGCCAATGCATCAAAAAGCGAGAGCAAATAAAGCCAACGCCCTTTTTCAATGAAATATCATTTGCGCAATCACGATTAGCGCATGTACTCTCGGATTTTAGAAGATTGGTTTTCATTTGTGTAGGAGCATCGCTATCCCAAGGTAATAAATGGCCACTGTGACATGGCTGCCTATTAAATTCATTTGAAAAGTGTTGTTTTTTTAATGAGGCCGCTGTATCAAGAAAAGGGATTTTATCAAGAACTGATAATTCAACAATGGAGGATATAAGCTCGCAAATTTCATTTGACCGCGGGTAATACTGAGTGTTCAAACACTAACTGTGCAACTTATGGTTTAGGAATTGTCACTGCTACACACATACAAATAAACATCTGTGACAACATCCTTGACATTCCTATTCAATGTTGTCCAAATGCTAGTTGTTTACGTGAAGCTCTTCATCAGAAAGATATTGATTATTAAATAATCATATAATTTCCCCATGACTCTTGTGTCAGCCTATAATGCGTTGTCCGCATAATTGGAAGCTCTAATCTTGAAAGTTTTGTACAGTACACTCCGGATGAGCGGGGATACCGCTTAAGCGGGAGAAAAATCAAGAAACATTCCGACACATGTAGAACCCTCCGGTTAAGAGGGAGAGTTTTTGGAAGTCACTCCGTTTGAGCGGGATTATTTTGTATTTTTAATAATTTAGCTATTTTTTGTGGATAACTGGGTCTGAACTATTGCATTGAGTGATTTTCGTTTATGTTTCAACCAAAGCCTTGTTTGTGTTCTTACACGCTGAGGCAGTGCAACACAACAAAAAAATCACTCCCTGCTTCAAGCGAAGGTCGTATTGGATGAGAAGGAAAGCGATATTATAATCGAACGTTTGTTTTCCTTTGGTCACTAAGAAGCAGTCCAATGGATATATATTTTTTTTGCATGCAATTGCTGTTCATCTATTCATCCAGAATTCCTAAGAATTCATATACATTCCGGTTCACAACGCAGTGTGTCAACGAGCCAACACGCGCAATCTCCTACGGAGAAGGCTAAACTCATAAGGGCTTCTAAAATCCCCTGTGTAGCGAAAGATAAAAAAACAGTTGACATTGGATTCCTTTCTTCTTTAGATAGAAGTTTGATTTCCTTTCGCTGCTGACCAATAAGCTTCAACTATTGTTCCGTGTTTTTGCAACTCTTTTAAACAAATGAAATACATACCATATACCATACATACCATAATACCAGATTTCAGAATAAATACAATATACGCTCATACGCAGATGCTTTCCTATCTTAAACCCAATAAACGAGCTGGCATTAGGAGCCTGTAGGCCTATGTACAAGCGTTGCCACCAATAGAAGAGCGAAAATTTAGCTCACATACCAATTATTCAGGCTAAAATGAGCTCGAACATTCTTGCCTTGCTTAAGCGAGAACTGCAGATAAGCGGGAGAGAAATCTAGCTCCTAAACCGTCCAGCTTATCCGGAGCTCACTGTCTTATCATGAGTTGAAGAGGCTGACTACGGAAGCGTTATCAATATTCCATGTGGTTGGAACAATCCCTTGATTTTTATGATGTTTTGAATAACCTGTTCTTATCTGATGAAGCTTGGTTGTTGGTTCCATTTATCAAGTTATCAAGTTAATTTATCAGAAGTCAACACGTCGTTGGTCTGGTAACAAACCCTTTATAGAAAAACCCTTCTCCACTCCATCAAAACAGAAGTATGGTGTATTGTGTTTCACGTCGGCCCATTATTCTTCAGTCAAACATTCAACACGGAAAATACTGAGAGGAACTGATTCTTCCACTGCTTAAAGCCCTCAGCAAGTTGTCTTTGCCGATACCCGACCTACGGAGTCACCCAATCTGGGTTCGATAGACTTTTATTCATGGGGAGCATCAAAGGAAAGCGTCTCTAAAAAGAAGCCATGCAACGTGGAAAGATGAAGCCGCAAATTCCTGAACACATTCTGAACACTACACAACAGAAACTGATTTCTTCATTGAAGATCATAAGAAAGCGGATTGATTTGTGCACTCTACAAAGCGAAGAACATTGCTATAACAGCTTCGGTAGACTTCTGCTTTACTAAAGAATATTCATGAGAAATCTTCGCAACCTTTTACTTGTCGTCGATGCTTGTTCAACACCTCTAATTCTTTGAAAGAGATTCATAGAGGAAGATCTCTCGAGCATCAAGTCAACGATTTACTGAACATGCGAAGCATAAATTCAGTGCATTGACGCACTGCCATGCCACCAACTAAAGGAAACAGAAATGCAACAGTTTTAGAATCATATATTTAGATATCGATTTTTGAATAAATTTCGTGTTGGTTTCATATGCACATATACTACTACCTACCTCACAGCTCCCACTCTTCCATACCTGCCCTAAATATTTTTTGCACAGTTTTGTATTTGTAATTTTGCATCACTTATATCCTGATGTGAATTGTAAATTTTATTCAGTATTTTCATAATTTCATTACCTGAAGATATTTATAGATAATAGCTGAAATTAATCGTTTAAGAAAATAAAGTCCATTTCATCACTTGAAGTTGGCTCCTTCCAAGGCTATAGAAGCCCAATTGAAGATTATATTGATTCTTTTCTTGCTGTGTTCATCGTATTATATAGAGGTCAGTGCATTTTGTATCGGAGTTGAAAATCTCCACTTCGGTGCTGTTGGAGTTTTGAAACAATCACTAAGTGACTATGGAGCAGCACAGGGACTTCTGTCTATTAGCGAAGTTGAGAGGTAGTCCTACAAAATTACACTATGAAGCAGCAAGCAACCTCACCATCACTGATTACATCAATTAATTAGGAAAGCCGGATTGGTTCATAATGCCAAGTGTCTCGAGTGACCCAGTAACCAATAATTACCAAAGATCTAGACCACTGTAGGTCAATTCCGACAAATTTCGTTGTTGAATGTGGAGAGAAAAGTATTCTTTAGTGTCATGGCGAGGCGCTTGACAAGGTTCCTGCTCGTAAGCGGTTTTGTCGATGCGAGCATTCAAAAAGCTGGTGTCCGAGGCTTCCCTGGTTGTTTGGAACACGCCTCAACAATTTGGAATCGGTTGACCAGGCGAAGTTTGAGGGTGAAGATGTCCATGTCGTCTGGCCGGAGTTGGCCAACGCCAATGGATGTGTGCCTCATAGAATCATTCAGTTCGCCCTTGAATAATTTAACGCGCTCAAAAGTTAAACGAATGTATCACCAGTTATTTCGACATATTTCGCTTCCGTTTCAGTAACAGTGACTGCGTGATTAGTTAATGTCGGCTAGAAAAAAGGACTTGCTATAGGGTTTGTTATCTCTCCCATCCTATTTGTCCTGGTCATGTAAATATTTGAAGATTCAAGTTGAAGATCTCATGGAACGATTGGTGGAGCATGGGCTATTGGCAGTTGAAGCGGAAGCTTCAATGAACCTATGATGTGCTTCCAAAATCCGGACGGACCCTCAAGTGTCACTTGTGTGAAATGTATACCAATCTTCGCCATATCCTCTCTGGATGTCATGAGGCACTGTAGAGAGGATGGTACAGGCACCGGCACAATTTGATCCTGCAAGCGATTGTGAAAGCAGTCTCGCTTGCAGTGATATTCTTCAGGTGTGTAACGGGAATAGACTTTGTGCTGAGTGGTCAAACAAAGCGACGAAAGTCTCTTCGTGTGTCTCGATCTGTTCATAATAATGCTTGCACATAAATTCAAATACTAGACAAAGGAAGTATAATTAAACCAGACTGACTTAACTAAAGTACTTAATAGTAGGCCTATGTTCGATTACTCAAAGAATATTTTACAGGGCTCGTGTCTTCGTGCATTCTTAGTCGTGCTGATTGGTAATTAATCTGAGCTAATAATTAAGCTAGCCATCATGTAGCTTTGTTGAATTTTTCAATTCGTCTTTCGTGTAGTATTATGTTCATATTATGTTTGTGGCGTGTCATGCATGGCAAAAACATGATAAACTTGACGTCCCCAGTGTACAGAATTGCATGTTTGCGTAGGCTGCTATCTAAGATCCTATGTTCAAATATATGATATGAATATGATGGACATGAACTTTCTGTTTAGACGGTGACGGTTCGTGTGAAAACGATGAGGAACCCATGCAATTACTTCGATTTCCCCGTGATGGAACAGGGTAGAGAAAATATGTCATTGGCAACATAAGGCCTACCTATACCACTGTCATACACTCTTTGTCGCAGTGAGTCACATTTATCTGCTCAATTGGTTACAATAAATAAGTTGCCATAGTCATCATCATTTTAACGCAATTTACAATTTATCCCATAATAATGCGTTGGGGAGGGTCGGATTTCCAGCATTTGTTTTCATGGTATCTTTTCTATCCGACAAAATCCTAAAGCATCAGTAAATAAGTTACTTGAAGTGCGTACTTTTGTTTAAACTATAGGTGCAGTGAATGCAGATTGCAAAATTCAACAAAAGAGAATTGCGAAATCATCACCATAACAAAGTCACCGCACACCGCACGCGTCTTGAAGTGTTTGCGAAACTCCAATTACTGATATTCCATTTTCCTACTCTCTGATTTGCGTATCCGCGAGCATACCGCTCTATGACAGTTCAGCGTTGACCCAAGTTACCATATCAACTTAGTTTGTCACTCTCAAGTATCAAGTAGTCAAGAAGTGATCGGCTGAATTTGTCTCTCATCGTATTTTTTAATACACAGGAATCAACAGCTGATTTACTGTTATGTCTATCCATCCAGCGGCAGATCCCAATCAAAGTAAGTCTCTGAAGACGAGAGAATTTATAAAAAGTAGAGTTGTTACTGCAGATTTGCAAGAAGTCAGTTGGAGTGACATCGCATCATCTACCGAAGCGCTTTCACGCTTTAAGGTTTTTTAAAAAAACAAGTCACTTGATGAAGTAGGGAACAAATTCCTTGCGATGTTTTACTGCTTGCGCTGCAGGCCAAATGTCGATGTGCTTAAACAAATACATAACATATCCAAATTCTCCTACTTATGTTTTGGATGAATTTGAATGTCAATGCAAGACAAAGAAAGTGAATCATGAAAATTTTTGGAAGAAGTGGAATTGTGACTTATCAAATAATTGCTTCTCAACAGTAGAAAATAATGCAATGCATCATGATATAATCTCATTATAATACTATGATATTATAGATAACTATCATATATTTACTTATAACAATATTTGGCCGGCAACGCATCCAGTACAGCACCATGGGGAATTTCTTCCATATTACCCACCATATCATGGCATTTCAGAATAACTTGGAATAGTAGACAAATCATAATGTTTAAAATATTCTTTTAGGAATTAGTGAGCGAATGATTTGTGTGTATAATATTCTCACAAGTTTCATATATGGCAACAAAAAATTGGCACATAACAGTGCTTTCATGTTGTTTAGAACGCAGGACCACTTGTTCATGTACATGTAGTTAAGTCCAATTTGGTTAAGTCATACATTGAGTGTAAAAAGTCAAAGAATATCTCATATTCAAGGAGTCCAATCAACATGTTCTTTTTCTCGCATGTAGCAAAAAGTGCAACCAGTTCTACCCTTCTTGGATGGTGATGCGCTTTCCTATTTTCTGAGTTACATTAAAAATTCAGTGTTGCTTCTCAGCTTCTGCACTCATTCTTAAACACATCACGAAGCAAAGAAATGCTTGAATTATGCAATAATGAAGAAATTACAATTTACTAACAATATCCACAGACTTCAACAATTCAAATCGTCGACACTGCGCTTCGTCCTACAAGGACTCTCCTTCAGCACGGCTTGGAGAATGGAGAATAAAAGCTATTTAGAAAGCGACGACTGCAAATGAATTTAGTAATTGAAATTGCTCAAGCCTGTTAACATCTTTCTAATCCACATGCCAAGGCGAACTAGCACCTTGAAATGTTTCCATTATCAATATCTATGATTATTTTGAGTGCTGTTAGAATTATGGCAATTGTTACATGTATTAGACATGATGCTTTACTTTGCACGTTTAATTATAGAACAAATAATAAACTGCACGATAAAAGTCAGAGTAAAATGAATTATCGATGCAAACGCTCATTGTTGAAGAGCATTCCTTGTATTGGATTCGTAAATGTTGTGACTTATTCAGCACAAAATCTGCGAAGCAACCTGTGTAAACGACAAGGTCATTTCATCGACACGTGGAAATCATGGATCTGGCTCATTTCATGTCTGTTTCCAGAGTTGGAATATTTAGGAGTCCCAGATAGAACTCAAGAAATCGATTCATTTTAATGATCAGAAACACGTTGAGTAGCTTTATGTACATGCAGTAAATAATCTATGGTCTTCCGGTGGTTTTTTTAAATTCCAACAGTCAATGGATTGAATGGTTTAAGTACATACAACCCAGAAAACCACAGATAATTTCTATTTTTTCTGGGATTTAGGTACAGTAACCTACTGTCTACGAGTAGTTGCACATGGGAAATTTACGACTCGAAGGCGAAATTGCCATGATTTAAGAATACATTATTGACGCCTCAAGTTTATTGCTCTAGCTATCTACGGATGCATGATGCTCTTGAACCATCATGTACTTACTAGACAAAGTACTTACTTTAGATAAAGTAATGCGTCTTCTTTTAATTCCAATGTGCATTGTATAAGAAATATGATACTGTCGATGAAAGGAGCCAGTCGATGAAATGAACTGATATCTATTCGATGAGACGAAACAATATCATGTCGATATTCTGATTCGATTATTGATGGATGTGTCAAAACTGAGAAACCTAAGTTCAAACAACAAAGAAATGCTTAAAATGAAATCTTTCTTAGATACCGGTATACCTTTATAAACAATATTCAAGCTAGAAAAGTTCGTGATGAATTAAGGAAAATACTTGCAGCTAAAATCATTACATCATTGCTTTCTTTTTATTTATCTTAATTCTACCGGCCAATGGTGAAATTTATCATCAACCACGCACCATAAAACCTGCAATAAACCACCATCCTGACGAACTGTTTAAAAAATATACTGCTATCCTCTAACAGAATGCCACCTCCAATAGACTGCCACTTCGTATATTTCAGCAGAATAAGTAGTCAATACCAAGATATTCGTTTGTGCTGAGCCTGTCAAATAGGTGACGTATTATTGGCACTTCTTCATGTGCCCTTGTGTCCGCTGAATGTGTAGTTGACTTCTTCATTATTGACAATTGCATTTAATTGATCATAAGTGCCCAATCACGATTTGTGCTGCCTGTCATCTTGTTTTTCTTTTAGTCATCTTGCGTCCATGATATAATAGATGGACATAATATACCATCTTGTTGAGTGCTGAGGCTTTAGTACTAGTATACTGGTGAATTAGATCTAAATGATTATTGTCAGTAGTATGCATGAGTCAATTTATTGAATATCGATCAAATATGTATTGAATATTTCTATCAAGCATTCATTGAATCTCCTACAAATGTGCCTTTTAAGTCATATCAAGTTTCAATCATGACATAATAAATCACACTGTAAGTCGAAATGTAAATAATTTTATGAAAATGTCGGGTATTTTATAAAGCATCCAGTTATTTGATAGTTTTATAGATGGAGCACACACGCTTTATTGAAGTGACATTTCTTATTACTTTAATACTGCATGATAGCGACTCTGACAAACGGATTGAATTCTCCGAGTAGTTTTTGGATATGTTGCATACTAATTACACAATTGCCTTTCTCAATACTTTTAGAATCGGAGATGTTGAAAAATAGACCACCTTCTAATAGAACGCCACCTGTAATAGACCGCCACACAAGAGAGAGGGCTGAAAAATAGACCGCCATGGCCATGAGCCATATTATACGCTATAAACCAATTATGTGTTATTTTAGTATATTGTTAAATGAAAATCAGCCAAATAGGCTCATGCGAAAATATTTTGTTGCTTGCTGCTTGTCAAGGCATGTGCTTACAAATGGCTGAAATTCAAATTACGTACAAGGTTAAATACTTATGAGGAGGTGAAACGTAAAGTTCGAAGTGAACTATGCATTTTAGCTATAGGGAGAAATTTCCGTATAAACATAGATTTCTTTGCACTCCCTTTCAAGCTCCGATGATTTCGGCGATAATTTATAGAAGGGAGTAGCACGAAAACCCCAGTCGCAGATAAGTATGATTTTGTTTACTCACTTATACAGGTGAATAATGGAAATATGCTCATGCAATCATCTCCATACTTCATTATTTCTAAATGTTTGACTCAATGTAGAATTAGAAAATTCTGGATAGTAGGGCATGGGACTAAGAGTTGCCATGGCTACCTATCATAGTTATCTACATTTTCTGAATTTCACTCGAATTTTCACCCTCTGATGCAGTCAATGTGACTTTTCGTTTGAACAGGCAGCAGCGAATTTCAGCCCTAAAGCTCTGTTACAAAAGCAATGAAAATGCTGCTGAAGCGAAATAAGTAGACGGTTGTCAAAAAATCAAAATCGCGAGGTACAAAGTACGCAACGTTAAATTTTTCGTGCATAAATTTGAAAAGACTGGATCAGTTATGGCTCCTACGAGGAGTTGGAGACCACATACATGTGCAGGTATGACTGAAGCGATCGGAGATCAGATTTGTGAAAGTCTAGTCAGAAGCCCACAGAAGTCACCTCGACTCTTTGACTCAAGAATTCGGGAATAGTCATGCAAGCGTCCTCAAGCTTCTAAAGAAAGTGAAAGCTTGCATCCCACACTCGACTCTTGCACTAGATGATGGTGAATCGGACAGACGAATTGAATTTTTCGAGTTGCTCTTGCATATGTTGGATGCTAATGTATATCGGATATGGTGGTCAGATGAAGTGTATTTCAAGATTAATGGGCACGAAAACCATTTAGCAGCGAAAATAAAATTATATTCATTCCTGTTTTTTTGTGTTTTTCGTTTTGTTTTATTGTTTTTTAAATGCCATTAATTTGTGACTTTTTTACAGTGTTCAACCTGTTGAATAAGTCGTCAACGTCATGGGTCGTTCCATGGTCGTTCTAATAGATATGATAAAATAACATTGAACTGTTCTTTGTTTTATGAAATGTAACTTTTAACGCACTTTTTTTATTAAACTTTGGAATATTTTCATCGATCCGCCCTTATCAATCAATCAATCATTAACAAAAAAATTTCGACCAATATGTATTTAAAAATTCTTCAATTGCAAATGACTTTTTTTGAAAATATATGTCACCCAATGTCT
The DNA here is from genome assembly GCA_907163375.1 of Prostheceraeus crozeri. Classification (NCBI taxonomy): domain Eukaryota; kingdom Metazoa; phylum Platyhelminthes; order Polycladida; family Euryleptidae; genus Prostheceraeus; species Prostheceraeus crozeri. The sequence goes on from CAJQUW010003971.1 coordinate 23,846, forward strand.
GTGTTGGGAAATTGTTGATGTTGAATTTCGCATTACTTAGCAACGGCTGGAAAACCATATGCTCATTGCACACTAAGACTACTCTTCTGGCTACAAAGCAATAAAATGTGTGTCACTCACGTTGATCCGGAAGTGAATATATTAGTCTCTTCGCGACCCTCATCACAACAAACGTTGCTTCCTCACGTCACAAAAAGCAATAACAATATTGATGATTGAAACAGATAGAGTCGTAGATTCGCTTCATTCATGTATTACTATCAGTCGTGTCGAAATACTTTAATTCCATTGCCATTTGTACATTTCATTGGAGCGTTCATAGATGTTGATATAAATCTGTCTACGCGTTAAGTCCTCACTCCTATTATCAAAAATTTTATTCATGAATTTAATTTAATTCATGGACTGAATCACATTAGGGCACCATGCCAAATACGGTCGTATGGCTGTACTCGAACCCATGCACTACATTCACTATTCAGAGAACTTTAACCATCGCTGTGCTTCAAATGCTTGTATGAAGGGTCGCAGCGGAACCAAGTCTTACTACGGTATATATGTTGTCATAGCAAGTACATGTATAATCAAATGTGACATTTCGTCACAATGTCATAACAAGTTCATCGTGGATCTTTGTAAAAAAATGCGTACTTTATATTTAGGTTACACTTATTCTATTATCAAAGACAAAAAAGGAAGAGCTCTTATTTTGCGCTATTGCAATAATAGCCTCCAATACTTTGATCATTTGGGAGTTTTTGGTGCTTTTTCTAAGAGCGCATTTTTGGGCTGCTTACAGCGCAATATAGCCTAGTTCATAAATGCATATTATAAGAGCATATTTTGACATTTTTAGTGCATATTTCGGGGATTACTGCATTAATATTTATTTTCATTGTATTGGATATTTTCACATTCCAATGCATTGTTTGCGTTTCACTCTGCTGAGAGCAAAATTACTGAAGATCATTTGATGCCAATTCCACAACAATATGAATTCAAATCGGTTGATCTTCTTTTCGGCGACATTTTAAGCGACTGCGATCAACATCTATCTGATCAACACAATCACAACAAGAGTATATGCAGCATCGTCAATTTCGTGGGCTAAAAAATTGTGTAAGTCATAAAGTAACACTCGCGACAGCCCCTCGATACTGTCTTTAGGAGGTAGTGTGAAGACGAAGCAGCCTGACTCTATCATGTTTTTCACAGGTATAATAATGATTGATATTTGAGGATAATTTTTACTTTCCATAATCTATCTTAGAGAATGTCTGTCTTATTTCCCATGTAAATATCCTATCAAATATATTTTCCTTTTTTGTAAGAATATCTTTACCTTAAGAAATATATTTACCAAAGACATGAATATGCACGCAAAATAGCAGTAATTGTACTCCTAGATATCATTGCACTGCACATGTTAAGAAATCTAGGAATCAATGAGTAACGATATAGGCCTATTAAATGCATTTAGAAATAGCGATAATAATATTATATCTATAATGTTATAATAGTATATAATTTTATATGATCTATATTTAATAATCTACAGTACTGTGGAAAAGTTTAGAATAATTGTTAGAGTTTATCAATTCGAAGATAATATTTAGTTTCATAGATAAAAGTCGGCCATATAACATCATATTTCATATTTCGTTATCCTACAGTGATAGTTCAGCATGTATTACATGGAATTACATGTATCACATCAGTATTTAATGGGATATCCTTTGTTTTTTATCACTTCTAAAAGTCTCCTTGTCATTGATTCTATCAGTGATCTATACAGATCTTCAGTTATTTCAGTGCACCAAACTTGCCAAATGTTTGACATAAGTTCTTCCAAGTTTGATGAATTTCTTGTGCAGACCTTCTTTTTGAGTAGCATCCATAAATTCTCTATTGGATTTAAGTCGGGACTGTTTCTCGGCCAATCCAACACCTGTACATGGTTGTCCAGAAACCATTTCTTTGTTGTCTTCGCTGTATGGCACGGGGCCGAGTCCTGCTGAAACACTGTGCAACTCTGAATCGTCATGAAATTAATGAGATGTTCATCCGGAACTTGTTGATAGCGTTGTGCGTTCATCATACAACCTTTGGGTATGAAATAGAGACCTGCACGACCAGCTGCTGAGAAGGCTCCCCAGACCATTACACCTGGCGAATGCTTCACTGTGGGAACCGTGTACTTGGGATCACAAGGATACGAGTCAGATGGCCGACGAACGAACTTTGTTGGGTTAGAAAACTGTCGAAACATGCTTTCGTCCGAGAACATGACCTTGGCCCACTGCTGTGAGGTCCAGTGCATGTATTTTCGGCAGAAGTTCAACATTTTCTGACGCATCGATGGTGTTATCAGCGGCTTCCGTAAGGGTTTGCGTGCACGTAACCCATACTGTCGAGTCAGACGTGTACGTATGGTGCTTGGATCCACGTTATCCAAAATGCCAGGAAACGATTTCTTAATTTCAGCAGACGTTATGTTTGACACAGTCTTGACTAAATGAACAACTCTTCGATCGGTCCTCTCTGAAGTCACTCGCTGACGTCCAGAGCGCTTCTTGGGAGACAATGACACATTGTGTTGAACACGTTTCATGGTTTTAGACACGACTGATTGTGATATCTTAAACAAGACTGCAACCTCACTTGCGACAATCCAGTTTTCACAAAATTCACTATCAGGATCTTGTCAATCTTAGATAACTGCTTCGCCTTACCCATGGCTTCGATGTGAATCATTAGCATCTGTGAGGCTATTATACAGCTTGATCGGCGTTGAAGCAATATTTTACCAGCCCACATAATTTATTGGATATCACTGAGACCAATAGGATGATAGCAATTATGCATTCGATTGCTGCTTAGATTTGAGGCAGATTTCAATCGAAAGAATGACTGTATTCAAAGCAACCATGCTATCTATCAATTATCCTCTATCTATTATCCAATATCTATCTATCAATTATTCCAAACTATTCCACAGTACTGTATATAATTATAATACTATAATAATATCATCGCTATTTTTACATGAATTTACATCATTACTCATCGATTCCTAGATTTTTTAACTTGTGCAGTGCAACGATATCCAGGAGTAGGCTACAATTATAAGATGAACAATTCATCTTAATAAGATGAAATAACATAAACGATGGACTTCTAAATAATTTGACTGTGATCATATGATTTAATTCAACTTAGTCTACCTGTTTATTTTTAGCCTTTTATTTAGAAGTCCATGCAGAAAACAAATCATCTTTAATATCATAAATGAAAAGTTCATCTCAAGAGATGAGCCATCAGAGTTATGCACACTTATTCTTTTTGGAGCAATTTTCAATTCTTTGCAGAAATCTTTTAGATCATTCAAAGTGGTGGGTCCGCCGACAAATTGTTCAATAGTTCGTTGTTACAGTATCCGTAATTGTTTTTATTGTGTTGTTGCATTCTATGTTTGAGTTATTCACTTGATTAGATAACACATTCGAAGCTAATCGCATTCTTTTGTCCGATACCTCATCGTATACGTCAATACATTCACTACGATGGCCGGATATTTTCTTAGCTAGTTTCTTGTCTCCTGTTTTCTCAATAATTCTTGTAACTGCTGTTCGTCTTCCACTTTGGTTGGTGTAATTTCCGTCAAATCCAGCCGCTTCCATGAGTGATCGAATAGTCAAAGACAATGTATTGTGACCCATGGGTATGGGATTATACCATTTGGTAGCTGTGTGGTGCGGATGTGGTTGCAGAAAAAAGGCTTGTGTATTGCATGTAGCTGGTCTGAGATTTATCATTTTCTTATAAAGTCTTATCACACAACGATTGGTATTTTCTGACGGCCAGATTGTCACAGATTTTGGTTCGATGTGATGATGCTTTAGGCCATGATTGTTGGTTTTTGATGTGTTTTTATAATACTCCAAGATTTCAATGTTTGTTTTGTACTGAACAAGATTTAGATTGCCATTTTCTCCATATGATAATTGTCGTTAATTCAGCTCCTCCTCTTAATCCACAATGCTTTGAAAGCAAATAAAGCAAAGTGCGATTCAGCTTCTTCGGATTATCGTCCCCAAGATAAAATCTGTTCCATAGATCTTCCTCCTGTTCTTCTGTTATAGATACCGCTATTTTCGGCTGTTCATCGTTTCCTTCCTTAGCGGTTTCGAGCATCTTCAAAGTCGGAGTCCGTAAATATATTCCAGTTTTTCTTTTCTTTTTTGCGAAGCCAATAATTTATACCGTTAGTAAGTTGTCTTAAAGACTCGCTCGGATACTTCAAACCATTTCTTTTTCGCACTTCAAACACAAAAACTTCAATGCCGAATTAAGATTGACTTTTGTTACATCTTTGAGAGACGAATGTCCATTCTCAGATAGAAACATCAAGGCTTCTGAATTACTTGCCAAAATGTGTTCGTTTCGTTCTCGGACCCACTGGTTGAAGGTTCCACATGCCCATTTAGCATTGCTTAATGTTTTTTGTGGAGTTTGTTTTTCTATTCTTAAATCAATATCAGAGATGGAGGATGGTAATTCATTTCGTGATGTCCTTGATTGTTCATTTTCTAAGTTGAGCAGTGTAAATATTGAGGATGATTGGTACTGTTGGACTATGGTGTTCAGATTTAGAGTTGTTGAAGTTGTATTCGTTGAAAAATCGTAATTCGCCAAAAATTCGTCAAGTGTGTTAAAATCTTGATCATCAAACAATTCGTTAGATAGAGACATGTTTCAATATGAATGATATGATCTCAAATAGAATCATTGCAAGCGAAGTTTGAATACCATAAACAAAATTTCTAGGGTCAGTTATTAGATTGTAAGAAATCCCTAGGTAATTCTTACAAATGCATAGAAATAAGACAGACATTCTCTAAATTGCTTAGAGGATAATTTGGCAAATCTATCATTGATATCTCGGTATCATTAACATAGATATGCCCTCGGGCTAAAGCCCTCGGGCATATCTTTGTTAATGATACCTTTCTATCTATGATAGTTTTACCAAATTATCCTCTAACCATTACATAGATAACTTTATGAAGCAAAATATGCGCTCGATAATTAAAACTGCCCATGAAAATTATAATATGTTTGAATCAAAGTAAGTATATAAGGGAAGTATGGAATCAATGGTTGATTTGTGGCGACAGCTATGATATTACTTTTTCGCCAGCTCTTATAAGCAGTTTTATTTGATATCGCAATTGACAGCAGAATAGTATTGAAATATTTAATGGAAGGGGCTGAATAGCTATGTCAATACTATGAAGTAGTGAAAAATTGCATAGTTATCCGTAGACATCTGGAGGACAAAATCATGAGATGAAGATCCATTTATATGGTTAAAATGCTAGATTCGATTTGGCATAGAAATTAATTGATTATTAAGGTATAGACGATTACAAACCACTCTATACGACTTAAGGAGGGGGACTGATGATTGGATTCTGTACTGTGTATGAATGTTTACAAACTTTTGCCCACTGAACATCTGAAAATCTTTGTATCGAATCTAGAAATTCTTCATTTTCTTATTGATAACCAGTTGTACATACATTCATTGATCAGTTTTAGATTTCCATTCATGAATGTATGTTGGAAACATGATGGACCTTACCTACATTATATACTATTTTAGTCCTAATTTTTTCATCTGATTATGAAAGCATCCTATGTGAAATTTAATAATTATTTTATTGACATCCTAACATCTCATTTTCTTCTTACATCAGAGTATTCCCTTGTATTTCCTTCTATGGTCAATAGCAGTTTGGTTTGAATTAGCAATAGAATATGAGAGAATACTAAAAGAACAGCAGGATTAGAAACGCACGTTGAAAGAAACTCATATTACACATAGGAAGGAAAATAACGTGGGTATATTGCACCCTGTCGCAAGTTTGCGTATCACAAGGATGCTACAAAAATGACATGGGTTGAATGGAAACAATGGTTTCGTGATTGTCACAGCATGGATTTGGTGTCGTTGCTCGTGGCAGAGACCAGTAAAGTGTTCTTAAATTCGTTGCTCGTGTTGATAATTTTTTTTGTAAAGCAATATGATTACAAAATAGGCATCCATTGACCCCTTTCTAAATTTCTAGGGTGTCCCGGTTCCCAGCGAGACCGAAAGAAATCGTTGCCCCAACGGACATCCATGCCGTTGTCTCAATGGCTTGCGTGTCCCGAGGATTTGCCGTTGACTGGACGGAAGTACCGTCTACAGACGGTTACCCAACTGTCGTCAAATTGTGATTTTATCGATTAGTACATACAGAAAGAGCCAATGTTGGTCATAAGAGGATGCGAGGTATATTATGGATTTGACAAATGTCTGAAACAGTTGGCCAACCTTTTACAGTTGGCCCATTGAAAAACCAACTATACTTTCCCACTGGGTTTATAAAAGAAAAATCTGGCCACCTTGCTCCAGTCCCATCGAGGACCCTTTCAGCTGCTCCTCAAGGTATATCCAACTAGTACATATTAAGGACCATCCAACCGTCTCAAGGGCTCATCTACTACCATTAAAGTCAAGTCTATGTTCATCTAGAATGGAAAGATTATCCGCTTGTTCACCATAGCTTTGCTGCCATGAACTATGAAGCATTAAAATAATCCTGAAGTGTATTCAACTTTTCATTCCTAACATTCCATCAATACATCGATATTTTGTGGGCCTACAACAAATTTTGCACTGCTATTTTCATATCAACATCGCTCACACCCGGTACTAGCTTGATTTCAAATCAACTTCAGTGAGTCATTCATTTAAAAGGCGAAAGAGGAAGAAAAGTATGGAGAGCCATGTGTATACCTGTGTAAATATCTGATGATTTCCATCAATCAGATTCTAAAAAACCGATGCATTCAAAAAATTGAACAATGAAGACGATTTGCTAATTTTTGTTTTTATACCTTGCGTGCGCAGTAAAGTTTCATTCTGCTTGTTATACTTTTGCAAACTTGAGCAGTCACAAATGAAGGACATTATCTCTGCAATTAATGTGACTTGTATATGTGTATAATGAAGCACACCAGTAACAAATAAATTATTGATTACTAGAGTCGTTGACGTAGAATAGACTGTGTCTCTAATTGGAGGATTCTAACTAGCAACAGTCAAGCAGTCTAGCTCGTCAAGGCAGGAATCAGACTTGGAACAAATGTTTTTCATAGATGCTTAAAATGCATTCGATACTTTTCTCACGTATTTTGGAACTCGCAAGGAAAAGTGTTAATAATTGGAATTATAGTATATATTCTTTATTTAAAGAACATTCTTCAAGAAGTGCGTTACTTAAGGAGCACATACTAGAACTTACACATGAGAAATATGCGCTGCGTTTCTCTCAGTTTCACATCAGAACAAGGGTATTCTGTTAGTGAAGCTTTCCTCTTTCACAAATCGCGTTGAATGTGTGCAACATATTAATTATCGTCATGTAGGCAACATGCCATGAACAAGAAATTTTTTTGACACTCATCTTTGCTTGAAAAATTTGTAAGTGATATCTAATGGCATTCTAAGACAATGATGGTGCATTCCATTTCATCATCTTTGAAATTGTGAAAGAAAATGAATAGCAGGGGAAGGAAATTCACTTGGACAACGAAAATTAATGCATGTCATCATTTTGAAGTTGATTTCCAAAACTATAGTGAAACTTCCATGAATTTGATGAACAGACTTTAAAGTGACATGAAGCATGAACGACTTTGTACTTGAAATGAATCTAGAATTTGAAACATCAACATATCTGCATTTCTAGTTTTTGCAATTTTCTAAAACCTTACGCGCATTTGTATTCTTATCTGACTTTTAAGATCCTGAAATATAAGCATCTCTTATTTGCTTTAGTTCCAAAAGAACGCCACGCCATAACTCACAAAATGTTTTATTTGTTTATGTGCTATCTGCAACGAAAATATCGTAACATAATGTGATATGATGCAATATACGGATGATTATTTCATAGTGCAATAATAGTGTGTGTGTGCATTGCAGCAATGTATAATAGGCCTAGTATCTTTTTGGGAGCATTCAATTGCTCATGTACACATGTAACAAAATTCAACACACAAAGATACAAAATATCTTGAGTATAAACAGTGACCTTTTCAATTTAGGTTCCATATTCAACGGTAGGTTGTATGAAAACAATTTCTTGTTTATGATGTAACTGTCTCGTTCTTTTAGTTATAAAATACTGACACTGTATCGGCCTACACTGATAATACATTGAAGAAGCGACGAAGCTGCATAATTTGACTGCATATAACTCTTTTCTTCAAACCTAAAGTAATGCCACTCAATAGGCTCGCAAGAAAAACAGTTTGTTTAATATATTAATTAGTGCGAATACGAAATCAAATGCACTTATCACGATACAATTGAAAAGTACTGCTTATGTTATCTGTGTGAGCAATCATATAAGATTCAAACATGGCAAAGCAGGCATACTATTAGGATGATTCATATCTCAAAATAGAGCATCAAGGAAAATATGATCAAAATTCACTCCACTAACAAGCAATCAAATATTACTCAATGGGAGTTTGATCTTGGAATTTCGGGTTATCGGATCTGCAAGTTGAGTTCCGATTCATTGGTAAAAACATTTAAGTTTGATGATAAAGCTCTTCTAAATTCCATTTCGTGTAAAGTTTTCCTCGAGAATTAGGCTGTGTAATAACGACAGCTTTGTGAGTTCCATAAGCAATAATGTACATGCATTTAGATGAGTGCTACGACTTTGTCGTTTTATTCCGGGGTGTCTTTTCCACTCAATACTTCTATTTCATAAGATTTTTATCACTGATGTCTCTTGCAGTTGGCATGACGGGCGGCCAACATCTCGACCAACTGGCCTCACTCGATCAGCTCCTGGTAAAACAGCAAGTTGAATTGCTTGAAGGTAAGCTTCATTGCTCTCGAATGCGACTGAGGTAATTTCATGCCCATTTTCATTGAACAGGAATTCTTTTGTCTAACATTATAGTTTGCATGAGAGAGTGAGAGCAAGCGGATTTGAATATTGAAAGCTCTTAAGTCGACAATGTTATCTACTACTTTTCGTTATTTTGCACATGATGGCATTTTACGGAATTTGAATCTTGATCATTTCTGATTTTCAGAGTTTTGAAGCGCTATATCAATGTGCAATATTCCATGCCGTGATAAAAGAGGTCCGCAAATAGCACTGGATATCAGAAGCAGCTTATATTATAAATAGCTGTGTATAGTTGTGTATCAGTTATCAACAAACACGCTCATGTGAAACATGTTCATGTGTCAAAAATGTTCATGTGAAACTATAGAAACTTTTGGGAATTAAAAAGTGGAAAATCCTCTCAGTATTCGCTATGTGCTTCAGAGGCTGGTGTGCAAGGGGTTGAAGGCAGCGCATATGCAAGTACTGCACATCCTTCTAAACAAACACAAGGCCACTTCACCAGGGGAAACTAGCCAGTAAGGGGATTGTATACAGTTGAATTGAATTACCGGGTACGTCGAAGACTTCACTACTTTCAATTAAGACTAATCAGGAACTGTGTATCAGATTAATGGTAGTAAGAGTGCAAGTGTTTTCTTCCTTGTTGTAGCAACAATTATGGCGTCATGAGCCTTCTCACTTCTTACTTTGCAGCAAGTGTAGAAGGTATATTGACTGAAGCTAATCTTATGCAACTCAACAATTCTCATTCTGGAACGCTTCTCGTTTACAATAAACATTCATTCCTGACACCAAATTGCCGTTTGAAATTCAGTAATTGCAAACCTTGAGATATTATATCAGAGAACTAATTTGAAAAACTGTTGTCATAATTATGCTGAATGAGAGAGCAATTAATTCCTATTTATTGCTCACAAATAGAGAAAATTGAATGTAAATCCTGCTTTCATGTGCAGACGGTGAAATTTAATGTAAAACTAGTTCATAATTGTTATCAATGCCATAACATTTTTGTACCCAACATATTGAATATATTTAACTGAAGCAATATTTGAATGTGATAACGAATCATACAAGATACTTTTAGAAAAGCAAGATAACGGTGTCTTTGTTACTTGCCTTTCAACGTGAGCATTCACCCTCCGCACCTTAAGGCGCTCTATCTTTCAAGATGAAAATAAAATATAGTTTTATGAATTCCGACTTAAAATCACTTGCCTGGCATCAACAAGAAAACCAGGCAGTCATAAACAAAACTCGAATTAGCAGCGAAGAACACTGAGCCATCCATGTAGCCATTTCAATCAAGTAGGCCTACCGCATTTCTTCTAATGATCGCCAAAGACGTTTGTCGAATTCGTCTCACTTTACACTGGGCGATTAATGGAGGCAGTTATAAATAAGTAAAAACATTTTCTATTAATGAATTGGTTGCAAGTGCTGTAAATATAATATACTGTAATTCACGTATCCGAATATAAATTCCAACGGTTATATAGATATAAATCCTACCATACGATCCCCGCATGTTTGGGAATCCATATTATGATAAGCTGAGTAAATATAATATATCACATTCTCACACATGTACTCATGCTGATCGACTACTTAGGCCTATAATCTAAAAATCGAGGTCACATTTTTCAGAAAGATAAAGCAAGACATTCCAAAAAGAATTCTGATTGTTCTTAGTTCGATTTATCAGAATCACAATAGGAAATAGAATCGTCACTGATGTCATTGCTAGTGGCATCAATGTCGCAATTAACATCAGGGTCAAACGTAGTGTGCTCACTTCTTTTTCTTTGTAGAAGCTGTAGTCCATCTTTATTACCCTTAACATGGAGGCAATGCAAGAGTGCGTCTTCTGCTTTCAAGGTAAAACCACACTGTATCACTGATCTAGCAATTTGTTCTACGGTCATTGAATCTCATCTTTGTATAATACAACCGGAGATATAAGAGAAGAAAGGTTCCGGAAACTTATCCTAGCTGCTGTTGAGGGTCATGAAATTCTCATATTCTTTTCGTACATTTGCCTTGAAGCTCTTGTGCTCTTGTTCCAAGAAACGTTGTATGCCACATGGAACAATAGCGGCGTCCTTTCGCATCTACTTCAGTACTTTCTTAGTTGCACTTGATTTGTGTCACGAGAAGTAATCCATTTTATACAGCGTCTGGAGAATGCAGATGGACCAACGACATTTAAAATATTTCTCAGTCATTTCATTGTTCATCCATGACAATCCATGAATAATCAAAATGAAGATCTCTCATTGCCTCCAGCTTTTTTATCGGTCGCTTTCTAGGAATGACAACGAAAGGCTTCATTTTCCTGCCATTTACTCTAGCCGTTAACACTACCGTTGTTCACATTTTCTCTTGGCCGCTCGATAAAATAGGAACAGATTTCTTACCTTTCAGGTTGACCGCAGTTTCCGAAACTGCCTCCATCCAAAGAGATAGTTCGTCCATAACATAGATATTGTCATCAGAATATTTTCCACTCTTTCTTACTTCTCCAAGATAGCATATGTATGACATCAATGCCTGAATGTACTCTCTGGGGGTTTGTTGGGCAACAGTAGTCCTTTTACGCAGTGAGAATCCATTTTTCCGAGGGAATCTATTAAGCCATCCATTTCTAGCTTTAAATTCAGGATCATCGGACATTTCTGTGGCCTACGAATATATTGCCTTAGGAAACATGTATTCTCCTTTCGTCATGTTCGAAAATTCGATTTCGAAGTCGTTCTTCAAGTTCTTCGGATCTCTTCTTTGTCCCACCACCAATAAGGCCACTGTTACACAGAATAAGGCGTCTTCTATCTTCCATGTCACTCGCCATTTTGCACATTCTTCATAAGGCGTCTTTCATAAGGCGCGATGATACGATTTTCATCTGTCGCCTTCTGCCTTCCATCATACATCTTCCATCTTCCACCTACCGCAGTCACACAAGGGAAGTCCATTTCCGATACAGTCATCGCTATTTTTGCTATTAACCGTTGCGATGACTACTGTCTAAGCTCTTCTCTTCCTCATCTTTGTCCTCGTCCGACATGGTGAACAAAGAGCTGTTTTCTGATACATTGCTTCTCTTCGCAAATCACAATTTCCTATATCTTCCCTCAGACGTCACTTCACGTTCTAATTTTAGAACAGTCCTGCGGCTGGTGCTTGATTGCAGATGGAAAACAACTTCATCAGCCGCATACTTTCACGCCTTATGTCCGATGGACGACGCCTTATGGCTTTTCTTGTGTGACAGCATGATGGGCGATGGAAGATGGCTGATGCCTTTTTCTGTGTGATAGGTTGTATTCTTTTCTACATGCAATTAAAGGGAAATCCCAAATGGAATATGGAAGACGCCTTATTGTGTGTGACAGTGGCCTAACACGTTTGCGATCTGGGTTTCCACATTGAAGTTGCTCCTTTACATTCTCTTCATTGTCTCTCCATTCGCGGATTCTTTTTCTGTCAGTTTTGAACACTTAAGTAGTCCCCACTATTGAATGATGTTTTAGATAATCAATCGCAGATGCCTTGTACTTTAAAGAATTTGTCTTGTACTTACCCATCTCGACGTGATTAGCGACTTGATTGCCGTGGCAGAACTTGAATAGCAAGCTGTAGATGAACTTTACTTGTCAGTTGTCACTTCATACATTAAGATCGATGAGGGAGTCAACAATGGCTCAACCAATCACTCTTCATTCCCACAAACGTTCTCTGCGTAGTCTGAATCATGCTTTCGGAGAAGAAATGGGATAGATTCAACAGAATGTGTTTTGAGATTACCATAGGAAACTACTGTAAGTATTGTATTAGATGATAGGTGACTTGGAGAATGGAGAAGGCGGCAATTAAAAGGTGGGCAATTATTAGAAGAATTAAGGTAACTATCGACAAATTAGACCTACAGTGTCTTCCCCGAATAATCCACCTATTTATCAGAACGGCGCATCGATGTGTCAACAACTTGCAATAAATTAGGCCTGTAAGTGCATCCTGCCAAATATCAAAGCACAAGATGCATAAGATATATTCATTGTTTTATCCACTCCTAGTGGTTCAGAGGGGGAAATTTTCCTTAAGGGGGGGTTCTGAAACTTCATACATCTCATCAGGCAATGAGAAATTGTAATTCCTTATGTGCAATATAAATGGGCCTCTACATATGACATGTCACTGATCTGATCTGTTTATGAATACTTCAAGACATGATAGAAATGTTTTTAAATTGCAACTTTTAACTAATCACTTGTTACAGATTAATCATAGCTTCATTGTCTGAAAGTTATTTATTTGATCGGTATTATAATTCACATCAATTAATCATCATTGTCATTGCATTACATCATTAATTACATTCACTTGTACGTATGTGCACTTATATCTTGCTTCGTTATGTAGTTGATTATAAATCTTGCTTTGTCTATGGATAGATAACTCCCGCTCACAAGTGAAGCCGCGGTCTGCAGCCAGCCGAGCATCACTTAAGCGATTTAAACGCAAAAGGCGATTCAAAAGGCGATCTTAAAAATTTACAGCTACATCCTGCATCTATCTAGTGCATGATTTTAGTTATGTCATCCATCATAGGGGAATTCTGACATTGGGGTCGGGGGAGGGGAAAGTTCCCGCAAAACAGGGCTGGATAAAACACTGGATAAATTGAATTTTTGACATTTTTGGTTGGTGTTTGCTTCATTGATGATTCATTCATGATTTCAATAGGCTTATTTATGTATTTGAAGCACGTTCTACAGAGTTGATCATAAAAGCGGACCACCTAAATATGTGTCAAACTTCAATCGATTCTCCTGTCTTTCAAACGCATTTTAAATTTGATAAGCTACACACTATTCAAGAGCTTTTGTCCTCAGCTTTTCAATGAGATACTGTACATTTGTATCAGTCGTGGTCAAAGGTGGACAGAGGTCGAAATGTAAAAATCGACACTTTTAGAAATCTCAAATTTTCTATATGAAAGCATGTGAGCATGATAATTATGAATCAAACACGAGATGAAAGGGCTCTCTCTCTCTCTCTCTCATTATTCTTTTGATGCACTGCTCGTCGAAATCGGTATGCTTTTAGAGAAGTTACGATGTCCTAAATTCATTGCATAATTTTCTGTTTCTGTTGATTGTTGAAAAGTTGTTTACATCTTCTGGCGCTAACAAGGTCATTATCAGGCTTTCAATATCTATGGTGTCTAGACGTCTGCATATCCAGATCAAAGTGTTGACCCAGATAAGTTGTAAACAAACTTTATATTCGGTTTTGAATTCACATCCAATTAAGAATATATTTTTATGCATTTCATGTAGGCCTCAATGGATCTACTACTGTCACTATACAAATTGATAACCGCCATTAATTTCCAAATATTCTTTTGCGACTTGTGATTGTGAAGCATGTGTAGCCTGATTCACTAAATTAAAATATCAGAGTGAAAAATTGAGAAATTCAAAATCAAGAATTGTAGTCTATTCAAACGATGATGATTAACAATTGCAATTAATTGATTGCTTGCCCAAAAACGATTGTAATTAATTTTTGGTAAGCATTGGTTGCAGTTAATTGCTTAAACGGGAGGGCTTTCATGTACACGTAAAAATGTGCTCTCCGTTTATTTTTGCAAACATAAGAAAGCTATATTTATCGGCTTTGTTGCCCTCACGAACGCTGCTGAATAATACAAACAAAAAACATCTTAAGTGAACGAAGGTTCAAAACAAAGCAATAAGCGAAGGCATGTCTTTGTTCTCTCACGGTGACTGCAGATTGTTTACCTTGTATGTCTGTGTACTTTACCGGTAGTTAGAAAAATGTTGAAGAAGCTTGAAAAAGAACTATTGAACTTGTCTGAATAAAACTTAAATATTTACGGACTCCTTACATCTGAAGGATTCTGAAGAAACCAAATATGAACTTTTTTGATGAAATAGAGACAATATAACATTTTCAGTCAAAAGAGTCATGATTTTGTGAGAACTTCACGATATCACTAATTTTTTCCTAGTTCACCGATTTTGATGACCAATGAATCAAAGGAGAGCTATGAAAATGTTCCCTCTCCCCGTGCCTGATTCATTATTACACCTACATGTTTTCCTATTGAAAAATTGCAAAGTGAGCGATTTTCATATTTTGAGCACTGCTCAGCAAATACAATAACGGATACAGGTTTGTCATAGTTCATTTTGAAGCTGAGAATGAAGCTCTCGAATGATGTATGGTACGTTGATGAGCGACAAGATTGAAACACATGAGAATTGATTGAATTTCAGCGAAATTTAGGTGGCTTTTTTATTATCAGCATTGCATAAATCAATCCTCATGTAATGTAGCATCAACAAGTTTTTAAAAGTTACAAATTATTTGACTTTGACTTTTTCAAAAGTCTTTTGTAATTGTCACGCGTCATGTTTATATTGGTCTTTATACATGTCATCTTTTTATATTGGTAATACATTCCTCATACTAGATTTGTAGTAGATTCTCAAAACGCCTTCTACATGTTGTTGTTATACATATAGCCGCATGTTGTATTCTCGCATATTGACAAGAATGGCATTACAAGCATCAATCAGTAGACTTTTAACATTTTTAACAGCTTTAAACTTGTGCTCTTATCCCTGAATTGAATAAAACCCAGGAAGACATTTGATGTCCTGCGATTTCCGATTAATCGTTTAATTAAATGACGCAATTCGGAATCGTGAAAAAGCTGAATCGCACCAGTCCCTGCACAATTGATGAATCTGAATAGATATCCCCAGCATGCTCTTTGCCGTATATATACAAATTGATCACAAATCAATCTAAATTAATTACTACAATTGATCACAAACTTATTACGGGCTCGAGGAATTAATTATGGATATTATATTTAACAATCATAATTGAAAGGTGTTTTTGGAAAAATTCATTTCGGGAGCATTTCATTTCATTTCACTCAAGTATCACATACAACCCGGGTCTTTTAAATGCATTTCTACAACACAACACGAATGACTGAGAATGCAGATAATTGATGACTATGCATCGTATATTCAGTTTTAAGTCTCTTTCTTCGAATGTGAATAAGGTACTTCACGATGAAAAATGCCTGCATTTCAGTTTTCACCGGATTTGAAGGTGCAAACAAGTACGAAGTACTGGATGGGCAAGGCAATCGAATATTCTTCGCAGCTGAACGTAAGTATAAATATTTTTATACGTTGAAGCACTGATGAATTACGTATCATCAATCTTCAATGAGGAAATCATTCATAGCGGTTTGTAAGCTAGTTACCTATTGATCAATTTACGTTGAAAGGGATTTTTAAAGTCGGAATACTTGTACTACCGATTTTTGTAATTGTGCTGTCGCAATCATCACGACAAAACATTGTCTCATTCTCATAATGTGTCACATCAACGTGTGTAGATCTAAATAGAAGAAAAATACGACTTTAAATTTTTAAATTTCAAGTTTTAATTGAGCAAATCCTTCATCAATTTTGTCAGATAGGTCGCATTTTGCACTGACAATATACTTTTATGACAGCGGTCAACAGCACAATTCAATTTTACAGTAGCCGGCATTGCGATAGTAATGTCGCGATCTGAAAAAAATAACGGAACATTTTCAAATGCAAATTAAGCTGCACTGTTTACAGGAGGCCATTTTAGCAGCAGTATATAATAGGGACCTGCGAATCTTGCACAATGTTGAACTCCTGAGCGCAACTGGCCAAAGACAGTGGAAGATGTAAAGACTGTAAACTTGTAGAAAATTTGGAAACGGTAGATATCTGTGATGAGTACAAAAATATCCATGGTAGCTCCTATCTTCTAATGTATTAAAATCACCCGATATCTTCGTTGAGGACAAATAAGTTGTTTCCAAAAGTTTAACAAACAGAGATAGGAGAGTTTTCAGTCTTTGAATATTACATAGTCTTTGCAACTGGCTGCTTAATTTCACACTTAACACCTCTTACTACTGTTTAACTTCATACTTTGTATGCGGCATTTGAAAAAAATGACATCAGTCTGTTTAAAACCAATTTATTATTCCAGCACACTGCATCTCCGCGAAACACCTATGAGGTGCTTAAAACCTATATTGTCACTTCTAGCCCAACCAATTTCATAGAAAAAGTTTAGAAAATTAGGTTCCTATATTTACATGAAGTGTATTATTACCTCTAAAGATGTGAAGATCATCCTGTATACCTTAATGCGCAATTTTTGGAATGGTACCGTCGCCCTATGCATCATAATGAAGGCATGTCGCATCAACCCAATTGCCACGATCGATTTTAGAAGTGATATCTTCTAAAAACTCGAGAACCTAGGGATGGCAAGCAGAACTCGAGTGGAAACCGAATTGTGGTTCTTGATTAACGAATGCGTGTTCCAAAACTGCCACAAGCAATCTCTGATCACACACTACAGAAGTTTGCAGGCTGTGCAAGTAAGCCTGACCAGACGATGACTATCATGCGACAATCACATCATGCGAGAATGATGGAGGGGCTCGATGAGATCCGTAAAGGAGAGAGCCGTCAAGTGTAGAGTTGGGTGAGCAATAAAAAGACACAGATGAGTGCAGATATATTGTAGTGAAAAAGGATCTCACGCCAAACTGAATCAGAAAAACACAATAGGCCTATATATTAACCACATTTTCAAAGATAGAAACACGGATACCATTTAAAACGTAGAGAATGTTTCCACCCTCTCAACTTTCCCTGTCACTTCGAAAAATGCTGCAACCCAACAAAGAGAGAAGATCAATGTGCATTGTGATGGGAAGCAGCCAATGATTTAGTAATAAAACCATATATCCATATGGTTTACCATGTAGTAACCATACCAGTATTCATTATTGGGATAATAAGAGCAACATTATCTAGATTATAGATTGAATAATCATTAAATGTAATAGAACGCATCAATACAAAATGCAATATGGAATATAAAAAGGGCCTATTAAATTGAATATTTTTGCAATATTTTATATGTGGATTATACACGTATACCAGAATTCTTTTACTGTGCCAAAGTAGTGCACCCGTCATTGTAATACACAGCATCTTTCAAAGCTGTTTACTGAAATCGACAAACATTCAACGAAAGCAAATATTACATTTTCATGAAATTTAGATATTCATAGACATCTGGCAGCAATCTTTATTGACACGGAAGGGTGTTTAGAAAGTCAATTTTCAGGAATCGCATTTGATTTCAAACAACAGATTCTTACTCATTTGAAATGATTCATATACAGTGTGTCAATTTTTCCTCAAAATCGATGCATCAATTCAGTCCATTGATTTGCATGATTAATTTATTTCATTGTTTATTGACGAAACACGACCGTGTTCTTTAACTGCAATTACATGTATATACTGTATGTTGATATCTTTGCGTAATTCTGAAAGCTTGATTAAATATTTATCATTGATCACAGACAAAGCACATAGACAATTCGTTTTCATTCACGAGATAATGCTGTAAATGCTGTCATATTATGAAAGGTACAGTATTTTCTTTAATAATTGGGGACGAAATCAAATGTTTTCATGTAAAAGCAAACAAAAGACCATATTTGCGTTATGAAATGTCATGGTTATGAAGATCTTTATGTAGGGCAGGCAGGAGATATTCTTAGATTACGTGTACGCGTCCATCGCCAACAAATAAGAGATTATAGATATACAGGGTGATCGCGATCTTCTTGCGGATTTTCTTTTTTTAATGCATTAAAAATCCGCAAGAAGATCGCGATCACCCTGTATAATGTTGCATTAATCTATGTTCATGACGCCTCTGACGCTGCTTTGACTGTAACTTGTTCTTTTAGCTTCGCGTGAAGCGTTGTGCGTGCATATAGTTTTAACTCAAATTTCTGAGCCAGTGAATCCTTATGAAGGCACTTTGCCTCACGTTCAAGCACTATTGATCCATCAAATCTTTGATTGGCGCAGGCTGTCTCTTGATAAATCACAATTAATCAGCATTGCCATTCAAACGAAATGCCTTCCATATCTCAGTCTTTCTATTCTTCTCGGTCTTCAGTTTTATTTAGCATTTCTCTTTTATGCTGCTCCTGCATTAAGCAGTGGGATGTACCGATAGCACACCGGTATTTCAGCGGATAGTTCAAGCTCAATTTCTCCGCAGCAGACGAGATTCTCAAGAAACTCAACTTAGTAGGAGCAAAATTTTCTGAGGATCAGATCAAACTCTTCCAAAGTGGTCGATTGGGAAAGGAGCCATACAACAAAGCTTCGAAGGAAGACCCACTTGAATTTGGCACTCAGAGTAACACGCAATTTTCAAAAATAACAACATCAACCCAGACTCAAAAGTGCAAAAGTTGAAAAGCCGAGATACTCAAAGGAATGAGCAATCATTATAGCCTAGTCTTCGATATCTTTGCACATCTAGCTTTATGTCATAGGTAGGTCGCACATCTTGATTTCCAATCCAATTTCACACAAGTGAAATTCAATTTCTCATTCGTGGAACTCTATTTCTCATTCGCGAAATCCAATTTCTCATTCGTGAAATTCAAATTCTCATGCGTGAAACTCTATTTCTCATTCGTGAAATTCAATTTCTCATTCTTGAAACTCTATTTCACACATTATTTTTAAGATAATGTTTTCTCTATTTTAATGCATTTGAATCCTTTCCTAGTCATCAAAGTTAGCATTGCCTGCTTCAAATAGACTTCAACGCACATATGTCATTGCTTTAAAGATGTCATTGCGGCTTGTTTGTGACGTTAACTTGTAAAAATATACTTATAAAAGCGCACCAATAATCAATTGACTACAATTCATGGACTTTGAATTATTTGATTACTTATTCATCTTATTTAGTTACCACATTGAATTGTCAGCGCTGGATATTAACAAATATATATAATAATTACATGTGTTATAGATACAAGATGTTAAGGCCATTTTTTGTATAAATTACTAATTTAGTAGTGTTCGTTCTTATCTGTTAGTGTCTATTAGTTGACGCAATAATGATAACAATTTTTACAGAATAATCGTGTCATTATCAGAAGATTCACAAGTCAGATTAATTATCGAGATATAATTTTCTTTAAGCAGCATATTTAAATTAAATCAAAGTTATCAGTTAGCCAAGCTGCTGTATTATTCAGAGAGGCCATACTAATAAAATCTAAGAAACCAAGCCTCAATAACAAAGATGAATGTTCAACTTGTCAGACATTGACATTTTGATTTTTATGTAAGATGTAATTTGAAAATCCTTTTTACGTGAACAGGCCGTCGTATCGGTGAAAATTTGTAAGATTGGATAATAATACAGCAGCTTGGCTAACTGATAACTTTTTTGAATTAGATTAATTATCACTCCGAATGACACGCGGATAATGTTTCTCGACTTGTTTCGGGCATTGCTTCTCCTAATTTTCTCTTCACTGCCGATTTAAATACACTCCATGCCAGTTCGATGGGATTTAAGAGATACGAGTATTGTTCGCAATTGGTGAAAACCCCAGTATGGGTTTTCTACTGGTTTCCCCCTCTATTAACAAGATACGAGCATGCATGGAGCCAACCGAAGAACCTAAACATTTTCATACAAGCA
This sequence comes from Prostheceraeus crozeri, assembly GCA_907163375.1. Lineage (NCBI taxonomy): Eukaryota > Metazoa > Platyhelminthes > Polycladida > Euryleptidae > Prostheceraeus > Prostheceraeus crozeri. Next base: position 44,467 of record CAJQUW010003971.1, read on the forward strand.
CACCACATCCTCCGCTCTAATGTCAGCAGGAGCGTTGTCGATCACGAATGTAGGGTTTTCAATGCCTTGAACGTTGCATAAGTCGATCAGTCCACGAGACCATTCATTGAAATTTTCCAACTTGAATGATCCACGCCTAATTGTAAAATTGAGCAACTGGGAACTCAACATAGCTGCAACACAGCGTAAGTTAATTCCTTTCGAGTTGGGTGTTACTACACACCGATCTTCGAACGGCCCTCGGTACGACGACAAAATAAATTAAAATTTGTTTCATCCAACCAAATTATCGTCCGACCACTCGATCTTGCTTCAACACAAACCATGCGACGAGCTTTCTTTTCTTCGCTGTCGATACTGTGAACAAGAGGTCTCAATTTCTTGAGGAAAATGAGTTCACAATCCAACCAATTTTTGATAGTGTTCTTGTCTACGATGACGTGAAATAGCTAAATACGGTCAACACACATTTGCAACGTTATCGTTGGTTCGTCTTCAATCCATGGCATCAAATTTTCCATAATCTCACATATCTTCTTTGTTGCACTTGATCCACTGTGACCATAGAGTAATGGTCACCGTTGTTTTAATGTATCATTTATTAACTATGTAATTCATGAATATGATTTAAGTGAAACTTTCAATAAAGAACTTAACTCGCTGTTGCTAGTTTTGGTTTTATGCCATGTACTCGTCATTCAGTTAGAGGGTCACAAAGTGGCGTCAGCGAGCAGTTACACGTTGAAAATTGATTTATGAAGATTTGTAAATATTATTTTGTATCGAAATTTACACAGTTGTTAATTTAGACAAGTTAATGAAATGTCACTTTTAGGAAAGCCTCCAAAGGATTTTGAAGTTACTGGAGTACCAGAAGATTTCCAAAGATGGATTAATAGTTTCGAGAACTATCTTAGGGTTGTTGAGATAAGTACCAAGCTGGACTCTTCTCAAAAGCATGCTTTACTTCTGAACTGCATCGGTGAAAATGCGATAAAAGTCATATCAGGATTATCTTATGATCTGACCAGTGACCCGTATGAGCATTTAGTGGATGCTCTTTCATCCTAGTAGTAAGAAAACGGCGAACACCAGATAGCGCAAGATGGCCGCCATCGCTGCGCCCCCCCCCCCTCTGGAACGGCAGAGTGTCGTGGTCGGCCGCCGTGGTGCTTCGTGTCTGAGTCCCCCCCCCTCTGGAACGATAGAGTGTCGTGGTGGACTTGGGCGACCGCCAGGATTAGTGTTGAGGCTATAGTGTGTGATGTTTTTGGTGCAATCTGCTGAATGTTGGGTTGTAAAATGGGTTGTTTCGAGTGGAAGGAGTGGTCGGATGAGAAAACGGAGGTCGGATTCGTGTTCAGCGTGAAATTCTGCATCGGTAGGGTGAGTTTCAAGTCGATCGGAGAGAAAAAATTTTTCTTCAAATTTTAACAGAGTTAGAATTTGGGACGTTTTGGTGTGTAGCGCCCAAACGAAGCATCGGATGAGAAAACGGAGGCCAGATTCGGAATCTACGTGAAATTTTGGGTTAGGAAGGATGTTTCCAGCGAAATCGGAGAGAAAAAATTTTCGGCTGACGTCCCCCCCCCTCTGGACAGCTTGCTTCGATTTTGGCTTCTAGTGGACGGATTTTGTCGTGCGATAGCTCGTTTGAAAGCTAAGAGTGAGACAAATTCAGTGAAAGAATCGGCTTGTTCCTATCTGTCTTCGTTTAGATGTGAGACGCCATTTAAGATTTTGGGACATTGGTGAAAAACGACAGAGTTAGAATTTGGGACGTTTTGGGCTCTAGCTTCAAAACGAAGCATCGGATTGGAAAACGGAATTCAGATTTGGAATCAGCGTGAAATTCTTTATCTGTATGGTGAGTTTCAAGTCAATCGGAGAGAAAAAATTTTCAACATTTTTCGAAAAAACGACAGAGTTAGAATTTGGGACGTTTTGGTGTGTAGCGCCCAAACGAAGCATCGGATGAGAAAACGGAGGCCAGATTCGGAATCTACGTGAAATTTTGGGTTAGGAAGGATGTTTCCAGCGAAATCGGAGAGAAAAAATTTTCGGCTGACGTCCCCCTCCCCCCCTCTGGACAGCTCGCTTCGATTTCGGCTTCCAGTGGACGGATTTTGTCGTGCGATAGCTCGTTTGAAAGCTAAGAGTGAGACAAATTCAGTGAAAGAATCGGCTTGTTCCTATCTGTCTTCGTTTAGATGTGAGACGCCATTTAAGATTTTGGGACATTGGTGAAAAACGACAGAGTTAGAATTTGGGACGTTTTGGGCTCTAGCTTCAAAACGAAGCATCGGATTGGAAAACGGATTTCAGATTTGGAATCAGCGTGATGTTATTGTCCAATGAGGATCATCATCCAATGAGAATCAAGCATTTCTTTATAAATAGCGAGCCTTCCACAGTGAGAATCATTCCATCGTTGAATCACACGAGTGACGGACGCACATTTTCTCTCTCTCTCTAGTTCCCTGTTCTATTATCCAACTAAAATGGTAAGTCGCTACTTCCCTCCCTCTCCTCCCTTGAACGTAAACTTAATACAATCTTTTTTCATTTTCAGGCATCTACTCCATCTGCTGCACTAGTAGGACAAAATGGCGGTCAAACGTTACAAGGTTCGCTACGGTCAGATCATCTACAACTGAGGCCAGTGGAAGAAACATCCAAGGTACATAATCCTACACCGCTACAGCGTAAATTTAAACAAGCCTTGCGTTATGATGATCATAGCGTAGTACTCCAAACGGGAATGCTCCCTTCCACGGATGTCAAGATAATGCACAATCAGTATGGGGACTACATACTGATCCCCGTGAGTCCGTACATTCGCCACCAACTTGATATTATTGAGGAGTACGTGACATTAAATATGGACATTCCTACTCCTCTTGCTCAAGAGTGGAAGGCGAGAGATGACAAGGATACTCCCTATAGAAAGATTTGGGATGGTAATCACATTTGCCTACCGGTATCACATTGGTGTACTTACTATAAGAAGGATGGAGATCATTCAATACCCATCAGATGTGATGAGCTCGGAGAAGGTACTTGGGATATCCTTTTCAAAGTGAATGGGCTATATTATGGTCGACACAAGGATAATAAAATAGCCTCTCTCTCCATGCATATGGAATCCATCCTATATATTCCGAAACCACCCAACGTGGACGACATAATTGATCAAATCCTTAACAGCAGTGGTACGAAGCGCAAGTCGGAGAAGAATGCTACATCAAAACGCAAATCAAAGAAGGAGAATTACTAGTCCTTTCCTAACTCTACCCTATGACAATTCGCTTATGTGCTTTGAGTGTCGTAGACGTGGTCTTATTAGATACATTTTACTTCTTCGTTGCCATCATATCATTTGTGTATTTTGTCGTGAAAAGCATCGATGTAATTCTTCATTTTGTAATATGTTATAGAACGCTTCCTTAGATGTGTAAATTTCCGTTTTAGGCTTCTATCATCATTTTTATGGATTGTGAGGGTGAACCTGTACAGGAGCTCAGTGCTATTGCTATGAACAATTGGACATATCAGATTGTTAGTGTCTATCATCAACATGCCAACTGTGATCCCAATGTTGATCAATGGGCGAGAAAACACATTCATGGACTTAATCTGAAATATTTGCAAGACTATGGCTTTTCTTGTGAGAGTGCTCTTCTTATTGACTTTAAACGATGGTTAGCTGCTTTCAATGTTATACGCATCTTTTGTAATAATCCTGGTAAGGAGAGGAAAGTATTTCCCAATCTAATCATTGATGATATTTTGCTCCCGCCTTGGGATAGTAGAGTGAATCAACATTATCATGAAGTCACGAAACGTTTTAAGGATTTGTGTGTTCCTATTTTGTCTGTTCGTTGTAGTAGCTACGTTCATAACCAATGCTTCTTTCCTCCTTACCTCAACACTGCCAAAGTCCTGTATGGTTATCATTGCTCGCTGTATGATAGTTATCAGCTGTATCTATTTTATCTCTTTCAAACCATTGATTTATAATGCATGCTTGTTACCGTTATTCAATAAATGTTACTATGAGAAGAGTTGTTGTTTTCATGCAATGGATGGGTTAGTTAAAGGGCGATCATGTCTTTCTCAAACGACTGCGGAACATTACGTTTTCATAGGCAAAGTTTAAAAGGAGCTGTTCAAGATTATGTGATAAATTTTCATAAAGATGAGACCGACATCGAAGCAGTGGTTGATGATGCTAGCACTCTATTTCTAGAGTTAATGAATACATTCTCTGATAGCATTATCATGGCGCGATTAGTTGCGAAAATTAAGTTTAGTCATTTTGGAAAGGAAGAGGTGGAAAGTCGCTCTTTCCATTTTGCTTCTTATTCAATGGAAGTGGTAGATCACCCCGAAGAATTTTTTAAAAGACATATGATAAAAATTGCTGAACGTCTTAACGCATTTAACCATCATGGTAGCAGTCTAGTGATTGAAGCGATTTCAGATATTCACATTCAACTTTCCATAAAGAAAAATTGAAAATGCAGTGGTACTTGATTGTAGCACAACTGGTTTTCGAGCTATGTCTGCTCACTCTCGAAGTATATTCCTTCTGTACATGCGTCTATTATTTAGAAAAGGCTAGCAAATTCATATCTTCAAAAAGACTTGCTATAGACATCAGTAACGGTGAAACTATGTGTTGCGATGTATGTAAGCGAAAGGATGGAAATGAAAAGCGCATCTTCAAGAGATGTAAGCATGCTTTTTGTCAACGCTGTTTCATACGTAATTGCATTCAACTTTGCCAATGTAACCACTGTGACATTGCTCATTTCGAGTGTCACTTATGTCGCAATAGTTAGTACCTATGCAAATGTGGTAAAGATAGGTTTTAGCAAAGACTAACACGGAAAATGGCGAAACGTAAAATGACGAAACGTAAAAGTCAAAAGTTTTCTTCAGCCATTCAAGCTCTCCGACGAATGAAAGCAAATCAGCGATACAATGCTATACGACATGCTAACGATAAATTCATTTGTGAAATTATTTCTCATGTGAGGAAGTTGAGGACGAAGAAATTAGCGCCAAAACAACGAAAGTTACTTAAGCGATATGCTACGAAATTGCGTTTCATCTCCAATCCTAAAGTCGCCCTTCAAAGAAAGAGGAAAACTCTAACACAAAAGGGCGGTTTCCTTTCAGCAATACTTCCAATGATAGCTCCTGCCGTGGGCAACCTATTGGGAAATATCTTTGGCTCTAAGCGTTAATTATGCAAATGTTGAGTCTCAAAGTAATAAAATGGATTTCAGACTTCAATGTGATAAAGTTCTGACTGTATCAGGTCCATCTCATGCAGGTAAAACTGTTTTCACGCTGAATTTATTGGATAAAAGAAGGGAGTTGTTTAAGGAACCTATCAATCGAGTGATTTGGTGTTATGGTATTTATCAACCGTCGCTGTTTCAGGAATTGCAAAGTCGCAAATTTATTCGACATGAAGGAATTATTCCAGTGGATAAACTTCAGTCTAATGATGTTGTTGTATTGGATGATTTATTAAAAGAAAGTAAGAATTCAAAAGATGTTACAGATATGTTCACTCGCGCAGCACACCATAAAAGGTGTTTTATCATCTATATTACACAAAATTTATTTCCTGATGGAAAAGAAGCTCGTACACGAAACCTGAATACACACTATTATGCTATTTTCAAGAATCCGCGAGATAAAAGTCAATTTGAAATTTTAGCGCGACAAGTTGCACCCAGAGGATCAAAAGCCTTAATTGAAATTTTTCAAGCAGCTACTGAAAAACCATACGGTTACTTATTCATTGACTTTACGCAAGAGTGTCCGGAAGAATTTAGATTTCGAAGTGATATTTTGAAAACTCCCATGATTATCTACAAACTATGAGTTCTTATTCTCGCATGATTGTTATTCCTCAGGATGAATATGTACAATTGACTGCCATGCAGCAAGTAAAGCAACCTCTTGCAAATCAAATGTATAGGAAAGAAATAGATTATCAGCAAAATGTTCACATCAAAGATCCACATCGTGCTGTATTATTAAAATCGGAAACTTTTGAGCAATTGAAAAACTTGAAGAATAAGATGCGTGACTCTGTATCGACTGCTACACCTTTAGCATCTCGCGCACATGCCATATCTCTTTTCAATAGTATTGAGCCCCATCTCAATGTAAATGATAGAGGAGAAATCATTACAGATGAAAATAAAGTGATTGATGCTTCACGTTATGAAGACTTGATTCAGTATGCGACACGTAGAAAGCGCCGTCAGGGCTATGTTCCACCTGGTTGGTCATACTTTCTTAAACTATTGAAAAAGCATAATGTGCCAAAATTTGCTTTAAATAATGAGACATTGAAAGAACTTGATTCAACAGTGGCTACTACTCCAATGCTTCAGACGATGAAAATGCCAAAAAATTGGTTTAAGGCGTCACCTGCTACATCCCCTCCCACACTCACTAAGCAAACAAGAGGAAGAACTCGACGTAGATCTACATCGCCACTAAAACTAGTAAAAGGAAAACGTAAAACAGCTCCTCCCAGGAAATACATGTTCTCAGACTATTAATATGAAGCAGATGTGTTGCTTGCCATGTAATGAGCCGCCAGAGGTGAATGTCGTTGTCACTTGCACTTGCTGCGCCAGCTCTCATAATGAAACCCCTAAGCAATGTGAACACGATCGCAAAACCGCTAAAGCTAAATGCTGCAGTTGTTGTAAATGTAGAAAGGCAAGAAAACAAAAAGATGAGAAGGAGGAAAAAGAGTCAGTCGTCATCGACTGAACGTTTGAAGTCAATCTATTATGATGTAAAACATCCGGCAGGATTTGCATCGATCAAGAAATTATCAAAAGCGAGTGGTCTTCCACAATCACAAGTGAAACGATGGTTAAAGGGTCAGGCTACATATACACTCCACAAACAAGCGAAAAAGAAGTACCGCACCCGCCATTATATTGTTCATGACATCGATGAACAGTGGCAAGCAGATTTGTGCGATGTTGCCTCCATTTCAAAACATAACTCGGGCAATAATTTTATTTTAACCGTCATTGATATTTTCTCGCGTTATGCGTGGGCTCAACCTTTAAAAACTAAAGAAGGGAAAGGAGTAGCAAAAGCATTCCAAACAATTTTTCGAGAAGGTCGCATTCCAAAAAGAATTCAGAGTGATCAAGGAAAAGAGTTTGAAAATCAGCATGTGACAAGATTATTTGAGAGGCATGACATTGAGTTGTTTAGTGTAAAGAGCGCTTATAAAGCTGCACTCGTTGAACGTTTTAATCGCACATTAAAAAATCGCTTGTGGCGACATTTTACTGCCAACTTGACACAAAATTGGACAAAGGTTCTACAAGATACACTCCATGCCTACAATCACTCTATCCATCGTTCTATTGGACTCAGACCAGTAGATGTAAATGCTGACAATGTAGATAAAGTGCGCGAATCATTCCAACGTAAACGCACTCATGTGAAAAGTGATGTGAAAATTGGCGATAAAGTTCGTATCTCAAAAGTGAAAAGTGTTTTTGCTAAAGGGTACCTCCCGAATTGGACAGAGGAGGTATTTACAGTATCAAGGATTAATCAAAAAGACTCTCCGACCACCTACAAGTTGAAAGATTACGATAATGAAGAAATTGAGGGTAGCTTTTACCGCGATGAGATTGAGGTAGTCACTGAAAGTGAAACATATTTGGTAGAGAAAATCATTCGATGTAAAAAACGGCAAGGTGAAGAATGGTGTCTTGTTAAATGGGCTGGTTATCCTTCAAGTATGAACTCTTGGATGCGTCGTGCCGACATCTTTCATCTAAGTGATCGACAGTGATTCATGCAAAGTTGTAACTAACAATGTTTAGGGTTTGAGCTATGAATCCAACTGCCTCATTTTATTCACGACCCTCCTATGTAAGTGGCGGAGGACAAATTTACATCGGTGCTCGCCGCCAACGTGGAGGTAGCATACTTGGTGCACTGAAATCTGTTGTAGCACCTCTCATATCCAATGTCGGTAGATCTTTGAAACGAAATGTTTTAAGTAATGCCGTTGGCTTTGCTGGTGATGTTGCTAGTGATCTTTCCAGAGGTAGAAGTTTTAAGAGCAGTTTGTTGAATCGTGGGAAGGAACGCGGTTTAAAAACATTGAAGCAGACCATTGCTGGTATTACTCAAGGAAAGAAATCACCTAAACGAATGAATAAAGGAAGGAGGAAACATCGCGGAGCTGGTAAGGTGCGATCTTCAGTCAAAAGGCATTCACGCAAACGTCGCAGAGGCTCTAATCATTCATCAGGCGCTAAACGACGACGCTGCTATAACTTCTAATCATGGAGTGTAAAACTTCCGGTTTTTGTTTGTTCGATCAACAAGCCATACAGACAGATATTCTTAGTTCAAGTATTGTAGATTATCATCCTCGAACAGCTGAGAATGCTGGCCCCATTGAATTTGTTATTCCTGGTGGTAGTGATGACTACATAGATTTGAGTTATGCGATGCTTGATTTGAGGTTTAGAATTCAGCAAGCAGATGGAACTGCTATTGACGATACACATAAAGTTGGACTGAACAATTTACCATTGACTACATTACTTCGTGATGTTTCTCTAACGATTGGAGAGCAGCAGGTGGAAGGTGGTCAAAGCGATTATCCCTATAAATCATATTTCAATCATGTATCACAGTTTCATCCAGCAGCACAAAAAAGTCATATGGAAGCCATGGGATGGTACAGAGATGAAGCAGGAAAATTTGATGTTGAAACAAACAGTGGCTTTGTAAAGCGATCTGCTATGATTAAAGATAGTAGAGTATGTCAGCTATATGGTCCGCTGAATTTAGACTTCTTTAGACAGTCAAAGTTTTTACTGTGTAATACCAGCATGCGACTCAAGCTGACATTGAATAAGCCTGAATTTGCGCTGAATGCATTTGCTAAAGTTGACAATTTTAGAATTCATGTGGAAGATATTGCACTTTACATTCGTCGAGTAGTACCGAATCCAAGTGTCATTAGAGGGCATGCTGAAGGTCTTAACCGCCAAAATGCCATTTACCCCGTTCAGCATACAAAGCTTCTCACCTTTACAATTCCGAAAGATCAAAAGAGTTTCATGAAAGATGGCCTCTTTCCATCGGAAGCACCGAAGCTCCTCATGGTGGCAATGGTTGAAAATGATGCATTTAATGGTAATATAAAGAAGAATCCTTTCAATTTTAAACACAATCAGTTAAGTGAAATTGCTTTACGTGTAAATGGTGTGAGTCATCCTGGTCCACCCTACAAACCAGATTTTGCTTCGGATCAATTTATGCGCAGTTATGTTGATTTTATGGATGTCTTTGGCTTTTACAATACGGATGATACCAACGGACTGACTATGAAAGAGTTTAAGAGTGGATATACTATTTATGCATTTGATTTGACTGCGGACAGCGATATTAGTGCACCCTATCGTCAAGCGAACGTGCCTCATAATATTCGTTTGGATTTGACGTTCAAAAGAACACTACCTGAGACGATCAATGTATTAATTTATGCAGTCTTCGATTCAAATATTGAAATTACAAAGTATCGTGACGTGATTCTTCAGTATAATCGTTAATGAGTTGGTTGACTGCTGACGATATTAAGACTAAAGTGCAGCGTAATGCAGACGAAGCGACGTTGAAAGCTTTCGATAATGTCTATTCACTCGATACCTTACCACCTGCAGTAAATCACTATCCCATCTTTATTGTGCTAAACACTCATTCTCAGAATTTAGGCGGTGAGCATTGGAAAGCGATCTTTATTGGAGAAGACCGACGTGGTGAACTATTTGACTCTCTTGCTCAACCTCCAAATATACCAACACAGCAGTGGTTGAGAAAACATACGCGTCAATATCAGCGAAATGAACGCATACTACAACATCCACTTTCATCAACGTGTGGTGCTTTTGTACTGTACTTCATCTTAAAACGTTTACATGTATCTCGATTTGCATCTATTATTCAAAACTTTTCATGTAATCCATCCTCTAATGAAAAAATGATTTGTAAGTTCTATCATGATTTGAAATAAAAACATCATGTTGGAAAAATTGTTTTTTATTTTACAATCCGCTGGGTACGTACATACTCAATGAGATAGTCTAGGATCATATTTGCTTGTACATGAGATTTTAGTCCAGTAATGATCACTTTACTATTATGAAAGATTGCCACATGCACAGGTAACCAACAACTAATGAGAGCTGCAGGAAAAAGTTCGGGTTCATAACACAAATTGTAACTGCTGGTACGAATCTTCAAAAATGATACACTGTCACTCAATTGAGTAGAGATCACCATATTGTCCACAGTCAGATTCGACATCACACACCTCTCCCTCTTCCATATCCGACGTAGTAGTCTTTGTAGCTCTAAGCGCATTGACTGCGCCGATGAATGAGAAAGGGCGCCGAGAATCTGTACAGTCCCATTTGGGAAGAGTTGAAGATTTCGTGAATTGTTCATCTTCACCACTAACATTTGAGGACGGCCCGGGTAATACTTGCTGTTTGGAAGGTGTTGGTGTAATGTTGTGAGATCGATTTTGGTGTAGAGTCTGAAGCGACGGAGAATGTTGACGATGGTGTAGCGATGACGCTTCATGATGAAAGAATGAGTAAATTGAGCGATGTACCTTCCTTTTATACTTTTCCCAACTACCTTGATGAAATGTGAAGTTAGTATGAAGTTGGGAATGATAGAGTTGAATTCGCCGATTGTTGACGCGCAGCCAGATGCGATTTCCAATACGTGAATGTCTTTTCATATAGAAGTATTTCAAGTCCTTCATGATATGATGTAGAGATTGAAAATGACGATAAGATAAAACAAACTCTCTTCTCACATTTCCAGTTGAATCTTTGAAATAGACGTTTCGATCATGATCCGTTTCAATACGTTGTAGGGAATCTAATTTCCAACTCATGATGTGTGGTAGTCATGTCTGATTAAGATTTGCATAGTAGGGCGATGAACTCACGACGAATAAATGTCATGATGGAGCGATGTATGTATCTTCTATACTTCTCCCAATTGTATTTGCGAAATGAGAAACAGTTTGCGGAATGAGAATGGTAGATTTGAATTTCATTTCTGTAATGTTGAAGCCAAACTTGATCACCCAAGGAGATGAATCTTAATGTTTCAAAATATTCCAAATCCCTCATGATATCATTGAGGTTGACAAATTGTCGCCATGTTAATGTAATTCCTCTTGATGTATGACCATGAGAATTTTTGAAATGTACGTTTCCATCACGATCAACTCTGATATATTGTAGAGAGTCCAAAATCCAAGTCTTCATGATGTTATGCAAAGTTGCAGATCAGCAATATAAAAATGTCGTTTTATCATATTTTGCTTAGCAATGCGGCTACAAAGAGATTTACTAGTAATCGAGCCGCACTCTTTTCTACTCCCATTGATCATGCACAACAGCTAAATGGAAATTGGGAAGTGGGTGTCACTCAACTTGTTTATAGCAACTGTGTCTATACTTTTGATCATGAGGTGATGACTATTAATATGAGGCGTACAGCTGCTTACCAATGTGAAAAGGGCTGCCGAGTATACATTCCACAGTGGTCAAAGAAAGATCTCTTATCATGTAAAAAGTTTATATATGATTTCTTGAATAAAGCGTGTAAACATATTGTCCAATTTACTCCGCACAATGATGATTATAATTATGTACATCATGTAGTTGAGAAAGATTGGATTGTTGGTTTAAGTCCAAGTTTAAGAAATGATTTAGGCTACCTCGCTAGCGCCTTAACAAGCTATGATAATTTTAACGTTAATTACCACATAAGTGGTCATAAACAGTTAATATATCGAGAGGAAGCTTATTATGTAGATCTTATTCCAAGAAATGAGAAGACGTTGGTGAAGAAGATTGTGATTAAGCCAAGAAAGACAAACATGACTCCTGAAACATTATTGAAGAAATTTAATTATCTCCTTCGAGTTGATGGTAAACAAGTGGCAACATTGACTTATATCAAATCATCTAATCATATTGCAATAAGCAAATTAAATGATGATGATCTAGTATTAGTTTGTTCAAAAGATTTTCATCAGTTCTTACGACATCGTTCTGCAGCTGTTCATGGAAAATCTGATATGCAACATTTACCATGTGAAAGGCCAAATCAATTTGATACAGAATGGACCGTATCTTTATACAGAAAGTGTGTAGAGCCTTTTGGTGGTTTCTTACATGAAACAAGAGTGTTGATGCCTCGCATTATTACTTCGGTTAAATTGGTTGTAGATTATTTAAATGAAGTGATTAATGAGCAACATATTTCATTTTCTGAAAAAGAAGGTACTTTGTCTCTCACTATAAATGGAAAAGGTATTGAACTAATTATGGATAAAACTCTAATGGACATTTTGGGTTTTGACCAAAATATCTTTAAAAGTGGTACTGTAACCAAAGCTAGCGCAGACATGTCGCTATCGCGTCGTATTAACTATTTTCAGATATATTCCAATATTGGTGAAGATGTACGTGTGGGAGATGTTGAAGCTCCATTGCTAGCAATGATACCATACCAGCCAAAAAGCTGCAGTATTTTATCTGAGCATACTTTCAAGAAAGTGCATTATACAAAGCTGAAATCAAACTACATCCCACAAATTGATATTGCCATTTATGATGATGCTGGTGCGTTGATTCCTTTTCATAAAGATGCTGTGACAAGTATTACACTCCATTTCCGAATGAAGAGTTAATGCAAAAGTATGCTATTATATTTTTCCAATGTGAATAATATGGAAAGTGAAAATAAGGACTCGTTTCTAATCTACTTGCCCAGTAATGCTTCTATGAATAAATTTCCCAAAAATAAACCATCAGACTATCGAGTAGAATTAAATCGCCCACTGCATTTAGAAGGTGAATGGGAGGTTGGCGTTTCTAGTATTTGCTATGATAGCAATATTCAGAATGTGAATGATTTGGAAGAAATGATATTGACTCCTCGCACCCATGATGGAATAACGATGAATAATGCATTCCACTTCCCATACAATTTAACATCAGATGGAAAGTGGAACTATGAATGGATTCAGATAAAATCAGATTCTTATGAGCCATTTGGGAATGAGAAAATTATTAAGGCATTCAACAGTGGTAATACTTCCATCATGAAGAATAAAAATCAGAAAGCTTATGAGTTTACTATCTATCATTGGAGTGGGAGACAGTTCCTCCGCTTTCATTCTTTTACTAAAGGTCTTACGCTGAGGTTGGATAGTGAATTCTATCCGCATCTTGGTTTTGGTCATGGACTACATCTAACGTCAATTGCTACTGCAAATGTTAGAAAAGTTTATTCAAATCGAATCAACAAATTTCATTATAGATTTAAAATATTTGATGAAGATGTTGTAGAATGCGAAGAACGCATCATTTTGAAAAAGCGTGGTGTTCAACCTTTATCACTTATTGAGTTAGTAAAACGATGGAATGAGACTGTGGGTAAGAAGTATGGAGAAAAAATTATGGCGGACAAAAATAAGTTGGTTATTCAGAAATATAATGACAAACTTACAGTTTATTTCTCTCCAACCTTGCGTCATTTTGTAAGACATTATACACCTATTATTGGAAGCGGTGTGGTGTATGCTTCTCATGAATATCACACTAAAGCTGATTCAGTTAATGATGAATGGTGGGTGGACATCTATGGCGATCGCATCAAGAAAATTTACCAGTCTTATGAAGAATCTAAAGTTGCTATCAATATAATGCCGCGTCTATATCATACAGTTGAAAGCTTCATTCATGTAGTAAATCCTTATATACAACAGAAGTTGAAGCATGTGATGAAAAGTAAATATGATGTAAAGACACACCACATTTCGTTTTCAATTGAAAATCAACGCGTTGTTCTGAAACTGGGTGATGACATTCAATGTCAATTGAGTAAAAATTTGAAAAAACTCTTTGGTTTTTCAATGCTACAAACAGTGTTTGCTGCTGCGCATACGATTGGTATAGAAACACCAATGACACTTGATAAACATGAACAGCACCTTTACATTCAAAGTGATTTGATTCTACCTATTTCTGTTGGTGAGAAAAAAGAATACATTTTACGTGATTTCATTCATGATAAAGACGCTTCATATGGAATAGTCGAGAAGATGTTTGAATCTATTTTCTATCATCCCGTCGTCAAACAAACTATACCCTCTATTGCTATCAAAATTACCAATGGTTTACAAGAGTGCATCCATGTGAAAGATACTAAATCCCTCATAACGTTAGTGTTTCGGAAAACAAAGTGAAGTCATTGTGATATGTTTATTGAAATATGTACATGAATGTGAAGCAATAGACTTTATACAACATCCACTGAAAATATATACATGAGCGCACTTCAATAAACATTGTTATATACAAAAAGTCTTTTTACTTCGTGAAGGGTGGAAATATACAGGGATAGGAAAAATGTCTTTCAGTGGAAAAGTCATCACATGGGGAATGTACAGATGTGGACACATATTCACAAGGAAAAAACAATCTCATGCGATACATAAAACAACAATGTTTATCTACAGAAATCAACATCAAAATACTAAGTTAAGGATGATTATGCTAAGACGTCTCCTGAATGTGGTAGTGTGAGTTTAATTCTTTTGGGTGGTGGTATGTTTGTGTCAGGATGTCCATGTGGAAGAGATATGTTGTGTTCTAACCAGCACCTCTTATCCTCCCATGCTGAAAGCGCCCGTTTCCTAAAAGTATGAGTTTTGATCTCATGCGACTTAGATTTTAAGATTGTCATATTGACAAACGTTATATTTTTATTTCTATAGGCTTTCCTGAAATTCTTATGTTTCATATTTTGCACAATGGATTTTGATATGCCTTTAGCACGCTTAATGCTATCGTCGCTATCCTTTAATTTCATACTGTACATTTTTGGACGGAGGAGAATCATTTCAGCTATCTCCTTCCCTGCTGTCTCATCCTTAAAGCAGCCAAGTTTTGCCTTATTTTTGATGGAGTAGAGTGGATGATTAGCAGGATAATTTGATGTATCAAAATATCTTTCTAAAGATTTTCCTACTTCATTAAAATTTAAATCTTTTTGAGTGGTAATACCTAAGAAGAAACTATCTGTATCACCACCCAACAAACGAACCTCTTTTACGAGAGGACAGGGTTTTAGTATTTTATAGAAGAGTTGATACATTTCAAGCTTGGAGTAATCTAGAACAGCTTGACCAATATAGATGGGCTTGCACAACTCAACTTCAGATTTTATCATTTTAACACCTATAAGGTCCTCATCGATAATGTCTCTATCGATGAATAGAGGTGATGAGACCAATTTGTGATACTTTTGATCATCATTAACTAGTTTGTAGTTTACGCGCTTTCTAACATCCTCCATCGTCTTACCAAATAGACTGTTGTTCTTATATTTATAAAAATCTTTTTCAAAGTTATTTTGGGCTAGTGCACGTTTCTGGCTGTTGCTATCAATATATGGCTTGAGGAAGGCTTTCTGTCTAAATTTAATAATGCGGTGAACTCTTTTTAAAATCATGCCCATTTCTAAATAAAATTTTAAGATGCTAAAGTGGACTAGATAGTTTTCTTTATCATACTGGGTGAGTAAAAGTTTGCGACAAGGCTTATAGTCGGGTTGTCCACATGATTCTAAATCTTTATGAAATTGTTTCATAAAGTCGGAAAACATATCTTTACTCACTTCACCTGATTCGGGTGCGAGTGGAAAATCTACGGTTTTATGTTTAATATTATTTGGATAGATTAGATCTATCTCAAAATAATATCCCCAATCACCTTCATCTGGAATTGCTAGTATGTTAGAAGGGTTGGAGAAATGTTGAATATCACTATCATCTAACCAGCTAAACTCAGAGTGAGGTAGCGGTTTGGATAATGAACTACCATACAAATTATTTTGGTCATAATACTTCAGATGAGTCTGGTCATTGCCTACTATTTTTGATTTTAACCTATGTTTATTTACAAATGTGAGACCACCGCGAATTCCTCGCTCAAATAAATTATACATCTCTGGATCTTGTAAGAGATGAATGGTCTCACCAGTCATTTTAAAAGCAGACTTAAATGACATGGCTGGCAGACTGACAAAGTGGACGGGATCTAACTTATCTTCTTCTAATGCCACTCGTCGAAACTCCTGAAATACATCAGCCAGCAAAAATACATCTAACTTAAGGTAGGCAATCATATATTCACCAAATGTATGGCAGTCAAATTTTATCCATGCATCTTGTGCATGATCATAATCTTCGGTCTTACATTCTACACCGGTCAAATCATTTTTAAATTTATGTATGGGTGGAAGAGAAGTCTCGCCGAGTTTACTAATTGCATCAAAATATGCATATGGAAAGACTCCTTTCCGTGTGATGACTTCATCGGTTAGATTTGGGTATTGTTTCTTAAGATTTTGTGTTAGTGGAAGAGACTTTAGATTTTGCACGAGAGAGGCCAGTGATGCAGTCATAAATTGGTAGGAATCTAAAAATTTTATATCAAAATAGACCGTCTTATTTTCTTTAGTTTTATCGACAGGCACTTTTGCTGTCATGGCCATAAACTTCTCTCTCGTTTGTGCTATTACATCAAGCTTCCACTCTTTCATTTGACCTAAACCTCCTTTTATTATCATATGGCTGTCGTAGCCCTTGAAATTATGGAAAATGACGGGTAATGTACGCCGCTTCATCCTCAGCGAAAAATTACATTTTGAACAGAGTGCGTTTCTAAATTTACCAGTGATGTGATCATGGTCGCGCACTTTCTTAATCTTATCATCGTCAAATGTTTTCCTACATTTGGGGCAAACGTTGCAACTATCAAATTTTGCTTGATCATCTGCTGTCATATGCAATGATCTGCGATAGAGTTCACCATCATACTTTTGCTGAAATTTTACAGCCTGTTCGAGGAATTGTAGGAATTGGTAAATACAATCCTCACCTTGCCAGACGCGCATTTTATTTTGCCTACTCCTAAAGTGATCATGCCATACTTCATAGCAGGAAATGGCTGCTGGTCGATGGATGTTATCATCGATATAACATTCGATGTCAGCATAGATGACACGAAGAGGACTTAGTTCATCGCCATTCTCTCTATATGAAAACTCCTTATCTTTGGGCATGCGTTCCATTTGCAGTTTACCTCGCTTACACCACTCATAATGAGTTTCAAATTTGTTTTTACTCCTAAAGTTCCGAATGCATCTGTCACAGTAATAAATCTCTGATGAGGTAGAATTTCTTAAGTGGTGGTATAAGCGAGAAATTTTGGGAATGCCGCAGTAGTGCCATTCCTCACTATCATCCTGTCTTACTAATAAAAGGTTGACAACATGGTCATAACAACTCGAACGCGAGTTGTAGCGCACACCCTTCAATCCCTTTTCCCAAACATGGAGAACTATTTTAATGTTGTTCAATTTTTCAAATTTTTCTATATCTTTAATTTTCATATCGTCACTATTACAGTCATCGAAGTTTAATTCATTCTCCCACTGCCTATAGCTATATGTACGATTTCGATTCGCATTGATGTCATTATAGTGGAGAATGGAGAGGACAGCATATTTAAAACATTGCGATTCGCAATCGACATTGATGACTGCTGTTTTGTTTTTTAAATTTTTTGGAAGTTTAAAGGAGCCTCGACCACTATGATTTCCTAATAAACTGATTTTAAATAAGGCGGACTCAATGCCGTCAAAAATGAGACCGCTATCGCGCTCGTTAAACTTATCAATATTTAATTTTAATCCTTGGATGTGAAAATTTATCCAAGACTCATAGTCTACAACCTCGGTTGCAGGAGAGGAGGGTATGTGAAACTCTAACCTCTCTATTATTTGTCCAGTATGGTGGTCGATTTTTACATATTTTATTTTAAGATAGATGAGCGCCTTCATCCTAAAATTGTCTAAATTGTTGAAGAGCGCTTCTATCAATGATGAATTTTGATGAAACCATTCCTCAAAGTTAGCAATGGTTTCTGAGGAGTCCATCTGGTAGTTCCTCACTAAATTATTTATGGACACCTCAGTAAGTCGGATAGAGGAGGTACCGTTGGTGTAGGTATCGTTCGTGTGTGTATGTTGAAGTCTGTGCGAAGATAGTTCAAAACGTGTCTCGAAAGACTGAATGCATAAATCGCAAGAAAAGGAGACATCGTTAACAGAATCATCCCTACCTTCGGAGATTGATGCCGACTTAGGTCGACAAACACCTCGCTTGATGTGTCGGGTGAGATCCCATTTCCTCGTGAAGATGTGCCCACAGTCAGCACATTCCCACTCGTTGCCATATCGCGACAGTTCTGAGCTGGAACTCGCATCACCTGAAAGAGAAATCATTCTATCATCTCTGTTCAAGCCTCAGTGTAGTGTCACAACCTACCTTGACTCAATAACTCTAAACTTTCCTCGAGAAGAGAGGGCGTTGGTGATGAAGTTGATGCCTGAAATTGAGGAAGATGCTATTAGTTACACGTTTGAGGGAGATGAGAGAGGAAATCTTTAACTTACCATTTTAATGAAATATGATCAGATAGAATAATAGTCAAAGAGAGAGATAGTGCGTTCGTCACTTGTATGATTCACAGATTAAATGAAATGACATGAATGTCACTTTGCTTATATACTTTCATATTCATCATTCATTGGATGTTCATTCTGATTGGCTGCTTGTTGATACTTAAGAATTAGAAAACATTTCAAAGTCATTATTCAAAGTCAGCATTTCAAAGACAACATGACAAGTCCTCCAACAACACCAAATACCGCATTGGAGTTCTCCTCTCCATGCACATCAGCAAAGGTGCTCGTTACACCAAATGCACCAAGAAAGGCGAAGGTGGAGAAGACATACAATCTGGACAATATACGAAAGTTATCATTATCGGAGGAGTTGCCCGACCTAGCAGGCATACGGTGGAAATATTTACAATATGATGTCGAAGGGGTGATGGAGATGACCAGCAAGTCGCACTTGCATCAAATATGGGAGTGGTACACCCCTAACTCCCAACCGCGAACCGTGGCGGAGTGGGCGTACATTGAGAAAGTGAGGGACGCTGCAGAAGAACGTTTAAAGCAGCTCAACTGTTTTTGTGATCTATGTGAAGTCAGACTCTGGGACGATATTGATGATGAAGACCTTTTGAAATACATGCCATAATAAATGTTTATTTCGTATTATCTTTGCTTTCATACTGACTTACTTGAATGGGGTTTTAGTGAATAATTTAACCATGTATACTTTTTCATTTGGAAATAGTAGCACGCTTAGTCTAACTTGCAAATCTTATAACATTTCATATGGACGATGATGATAGATGAAATAGTGTTAAATAAAATTAAGATAGCTTACATGATACTGGGATAGCAATCGACTGCGATCCATGTGTAAAGAGCTTGTTAGACTACGGAAGAGAGAAGTGTGTTATGTTGCGTGTGGCGCGTGAGTGTCCTCCCATTTCATTCCATTCATCAATTCGTCTCATTGATAGAGACAGGTAGAACTCATGGTTCTCATAACGTATGCAATGGATAGTTTATAAGGTAACCTTCGACAGTTGGCTAAATGTCGCCCTGGCGCGAATGCATACTACGTTGAGACAGAGGCAATCACTTGCAAACATGACGCAGAGAGGTTTAACAAGATTGACCATTGCCGAATGTCCCTTGCGGTATACATAGCTACGGGTTTCACCGCCGTCCTATACAGGAACGCCCATCGAAAGGAAGTATTACACCGAACTTCATTTGCAACGTTCAAGTTGACTGATAGCAGATTCAACTTAATGATAGTATTCGCCAGTCCGAAGACTGCCCAGGGCAAACCGCGAGGAGGTTCTATCATGTCTTGCCCCATGGTGGCCCTTAAGAGAGCCGATGGTTCGTTCTCGTTGTATCTGAAAATAGAAGGAAAAATAGATGAAAATATATTCAAGTGATAGAGATGATATTAACTTACCATAAGAGAAATTTAGCCGGTTCGTGACCCCTTCGATGGTGGTGGCTCAGGCAAGTACTTGGCCGGCAGTTTTCGCTTCCGGTGGCGCAATTCTTTGATGTTGCCATCATGCTTGATGGAGACATGGATACAGCGCATCTCCGCCATTGCTCCCTCGTAGCATTCGAACGTGCTGTCGACATCCTCACTTTGCAGCAGAATGTCATCAACAATCCTGCTGTTGATAATTGGTAGGTGGAGTGTTGTTCTGCTCTCCTTGTGCTGCTCGTTCTCAGCCATTTTCATTTTTAGTTGCTCAATCTTGAGCTTAAGCACCCCTTCTTGAGATTTTAAATTTTTAATATTTGCTGCCTGCTCTTCAACTCGCTTTTCACTTTGCAGTGCCCTATCCCGAAAAGCCTCCAAATTTATGACCTGCGTTTTGAGGTTCTTGATTTCCTGGACTTGAGCTTTCAGGTTAAAATTTTCACCTCTCAAAGTCTCGCATTCGTTTCTAAAGCGACTCAGCTCATCTTTCAATTTATTGAGCGCAAACTCCTGGCTAACTTTGGCAGCCTGATCGTCCTTATTCCAGGCTAAAGTTTGGGCTTTAATCCCCTTCAATTTTTTCGGGGAAGATTGGCTGATTGGCTTCGCTATTCCTTTAACGGGCACTACAACCTCCTCAGAGTCGGACTCGTCTGAGGTGTCTGAATCACTGCTTAGATCATTTCCTGTAGTCGGAACAGCAGGATCGGCTATTATTGCATTCTGCAATTCTTCATTTCCTGTAGTCGGAACAGGAGGATCGGCTATTATTGCATTCTGCAATTCTTCATTTCCTGTAGTCGGAACAGGAGGATTTATGATATCTGCAATTGCATTCTGCAGTTCTTGATCCAAATCGACCAATTCAAAATAGGGGGCTATGATTTTGCCTATGTCCGAAGTTGTATAATTTGCGAACTTCACAACTGGACAGTTCTGATGCCTCTCATAAAATTTTTCGTGCTGCTTGCCTCTTAAAAACTTTTGGCAATGTGTACAGCCGGAAACAACACCTTTCTCAACATGAATGTGAGGCGTATTCTTATATTTATTCAAGTGGCGTTTAAACTCACCACCTCTCTTCACTTCATCACAAGAGCATTTTTTAAACAGGAATTTTGAGTTGCCACCCATATTCTGTAGAAGGAAAGATAAAATAGAATTACTGACAAGTAACATTGACAATCATTTTAAAAATACAACTAATATGTCATTCAATACTTGAGGATAGACAAGCTAGGCTGATGAATCCGTTACAGGCATTACTCAGAGGGGATCTTATCCCGACTCCAAGGCCTCGGCCCTCAAATCCAACCTCCCGCGGACAGAGCGTGCGTCATATCACTGTGTTGGTATTCGGACCCCGATTTTGACATGAAAACCGGTGGAGTTATTTACATCAGGAAGCAAGTCTCGAGCCGAAGCTCGCCTCTGACAACTTTATAAATGTCTTAGTTGAATTCAGAAGGTTTGAAAACCCCGAAAATTGCCAAAAATAGCGAATTTAAATTTTTCAACTTTTTAGCACTACTTATGAAATTTTATAAGTAGTCTATCACTTAGGGTAGGTCAATAGCGACCGAACATTTTTTGAATCAAGTCAAACGGACTTGTAGAAGCAAAGTTACAAGCCTTTAAAGTTTTGGAGTCTTTTATGGCCTGGAGACGAAGGCCATCTCCTGGCTAACCTCTAAGTCTGACGCCTTAGCTGATATCAGCAATGAAATTTTCTAAGTCGGTTTCTTACAGAAACTCGGGATTTGGAATGTCCGAAGCTATCATCGGAGCTCAGAGAGACGACTTACCGTTGACTATCTCTCGTATTAATGACAAGTCTCTCTCGGTTCCCAGCTTATATAGTGTGTGGCGATCAGCTGATGACGTAACACCCATCATCCAAACACTAAAAAACCCGTCTATCTCCGGTTCTAGTGCTCCGATTGAGCTGGAAATACACCATTTCCATGTAGAATTTGACGCTGAATCCGAATCTGGCCTCCGTTTTCCCATCCGATGCTTCGTTTTGGCTCTACAGTAGGCAGCCATCGCAAAAATTCTAACTCTGTCGTTTTTCCGAAAAAATGTTGAACATTTTTCTCGCCGATTGACTTGAAACTCTCCGATTGACTTGAAACTCACCATACATATAAAGAATTTCACGCTGATTCCAAATCTGAAATCCGTTTTCCAATCCGATGCTTCGTTTTGAAGCTAGAGCCCAAAACGTCCCAAATTCTAACTCTGTCGTTTTTCACCAATGTCCCAAAATCTTAAATGGCGTCTCACATCTAAACGAAGACAGATAGGAACAAGCCGATTCTTTCACTGAATTTGTCTCACTCTTAGCTTTCAAACGAGCTATCGCACGACAAAATCCGTCCACTGGAAGCCGAAATCGAAGCAAGCTGTCCAGAGGGGGGGGACGTCAGCGAAATTTCAGAATTTGATGAAAAATGTTTTGGTGACGGTCCCAGGTCGAAATTCCACACTTTGGAAAATTTTCAAAATTTTACCCATACAAAGTCACTCTGACACTTAGGATTTTTTCAGGTAAGCGAGCTCCGACCTAAAATCTTGTAACCGCTCTAACTTTTGAACGAAGACAGATAGGAACAAGCCGATTCTTTCACTGAATTTGTCTCACTCTTAGCTTTCAAACGAGCTATCGCACGACAAAATCCGTCCACTAGAAGCCAAAATCGAAGCAAGCTGTCCAGAGGGGGGGGGACGTCAGCCGAAATTTTTTTCTCTCCGATTTCGCTGGAAACATCCTTCCTAACCCAAAATTTCACGTAGATTCCGAATCTGGCCTCCGTTTTCTCATCCGATGCTTCGTTTGGGCGCTACACACCAAAACGTCCCAAATTCTAACTCTGTTAAAATTTGAAGAAAAATTTTTTCTCTCCGATCGACTTGAAACTCACCCTACCGATGCAGAATTTCACGCTGAACACGAATCCGACCTCCGTTTTCTCATCCGACCACTCCTTCCACTCGAAACAACCCATTTTACAACCCAACATTCAGCAGATTGCACCAAAAACATCACACACTATAGCCTCAACACTAATCCTGGCGGTCGCCCAAGTCCACCACGACACTCTATCGTTCCAGAGGGGGGGGGACTCAGACACGAAGCACCACGGCGGCCGACCACGACACTCTGCCGTTCCAGAGGGGGGGGGGCGCAGCGATGGCGGCCATCTTGCGCTATCTGGTGTTCGCCGTTTTCTTACTACTCATCCTACTTCCTTCCGAAGAGTAACCTCACATACGAAAGATATCGATTTCGTAAATTAACGCAAGAAAGCAGTGTAATGTCGTTTGTGAATGAGTTACACTTAGTAGCCAAGAAGTGCGACTTTGAGAACAAAGCTATCGACTCCGTCTACAACCAGAATGTGCGAGACCAGCTAGTTTTGGGAGTGAAATCAGACGAGTTGCGCCGGAAATTATTGTCGGAAGACAATTTGACACTCAACAGAGCAGTTAAGCTGTCAGTAGCCCACGAGAGTAGTGTTGCGCGAGTAGACGAGATGAAGGCCAAGGAAAGTACCGGTACCCCTCAGTCCTCAACTTCAGGAATATTAGCGGTTCGATCACGTAGCAACTCTCCAAACGGTCGATTGGCTCGGGATTTTAGAAGAAATGTTAGGTTTCATTCGCCCCGTAGACAGTACCCTGAACAGAAGTTGTGTCGATACTGCCATAAGCCAGGCCATTTTCAGGCAAATTGTTTTAAGCGGATGAGAGATCAGCAACAAAAAGCTGGAGACTCCAATACAAATTCCAGTCGCATGGCTTCTCTTTTCCATCTGCCAGAAGGGACAGAACGAGGAGAATTGAAAGAGATCTCTTGTGATTTTTATGAAACACCTCTCACTGCAATAGTGGACACAGGAGCGTCTATCTCTCTTCTTTCCCATGAGTTTGTTTTGAGATCGGGATTGCAAAAAGGGCTAAGGAAAGCCAATCATGAAGCAGTTTTACCGGATGGTAAATCACTGAAATTGAAGCACGCCATTACCGGGCCCTTAAAAATTGGAGGACTGATTGTAGAGGGAGTTTTCTACGTTTCCAAGGCCGTTCCGTGCGATTGTCTGGTAGGTATGAACGTGCTGGATAACTTTAGATCCATTCAGTTGAATAATGAAGGACCCAATCTGGTATTAGGTCTTCTTCCTGAACCGTTGTCAGAATTTTCAGACGTTTTCGACAAACCACTTGGGAAAGCTCGTTTTTTGAAGGACCCAGAACCTGTTGTCCAGATCGAAGGCGATGCACGTCCATTTCAGTGTAAAGTCAGGTCGATGAGTCCTCGAGATAAACAGATATGCCAAGATCAGGTCCAACAGTTGTTAGGAGCAGGCATTATAAAAAGGTCAAAATCCCCGTGGCGGCACGCACCTGTGATCGTTCCTAAGCGTTCAGGAGGGTTTAGAATGGCTATTGATTATCGACCGGTAAATCGAGTTTCTAAAGGAGATGCCTACCCAATTCCAAACGTCCAAGAAGCACTGCAACGTGTCGAAGGTTGTCGATTTTTCTCTACGCTAGACTTCTCGCAATTCTATTATCAGCTCCCCCTTCACCCCGACGATCAAGAAAAGACCGCTTTCTATGTTTCAGGCGATCTGTACCAGTTCCAAAGACTTCCTTTCGGTCTGAAGAATGCAGTTAGCTACTGTACCCGCGTCATGCACGAACTGTTCTATGACATTCCAGGAGTATCAGTTTACGTGGATGATATCCTTATTCACGCTCGAACTAAAGTCGACCATGATGATGCTTTACGGAAAGTCCTATTAAAAATTCGCGAGAGTAATCTTAGCCTCAATATGAAGAAATGTTCATTTCACAAGAGTAGTGTGTCGTTCCTCGGACATCAGATCACGGATGGTAAAATCGCACCAGATCCAGAAAGAACACGAACTATTTCACAGTTTCCAACTCCTAAGAGCCCCAAACAACTACAGCGGTTTTTGGGAATGTGTAATTATTTCCGCAACTATGTTCGAGATTATGCACAGATTTCCAAAGAATTATATGAATTAGCCTCATCAGATGAGATTATTTGGACAGACACAGCTCTTACAGCTTTTAACAGACTAAAAAGTAACTTGACCGGAAGTGTTTTGATTTTGCCTTCCCGAGATGAAGAATTAATATTGAGTGCGGATGCTTCTCAGGATTGTTTAGGTGCATGTCTCATGACCAAGCTAGGACAGCCAGTCTCATTTGCGTCCAAAAAGCTTACGGAAGTCGAGACTCGTTGGAGCACTATAGACAAAGAAACTTATGCGGTTGTATGGGCAATGCAGAAGTTAAGACCATTCTTATTAGGGAAAAGGTTCATGGTGATGAGTGATCATCAGCCGTTGAAATATTTACTTCAAGCTGACAACGTGAGCTCTAAAGTACACAGGTGGCGTGTGATGGTGGCTGAGTTTGATTTTGATCTTCGTTACATACCAGGAAAACAAAATGTGGTGGCTGACACACTCTCTAGAATCTATTCCGTGGCCGAGGTAGATGAAGAAGGAGGGATTTGCTTAGAAGCATCAGAACTGTTGAAAGCACAAAAGGATGACCATGAATTTAGGATTTTATTCCGTTCCATACAGCGTAACGATTCTCATAAACCGAACGGTGTTAGCAATGATCTATGGAGGAACGATCTGTCCATAAAAGATGACTTAGTTTGTGTGCGGGACAAGATTTTAGTACCACGCAGTATCAGGAATAAGCTACTTACAGCGTTGCATTACGGTCATCAAGGGACAGACAACATGATTAGGAAGACAAATGGAGTTTACTTTTGGCCGAAATTTAGACAAGACGTAAAGCGATTCGTAGATAATTGCAGGATATGTTCTATGGTGAAGCCAAAATTCGTGAACGCTCAACTTAAACCATATCTCTTGGATGCACCTCTGCAGATGTTGGCCACTGATTATATCGGCCCCCTACCCTCAGATAATGGATTCCAATACATTCTCGTTATTATTGATGCTTTCTCGAGATTTCCAGAAGCTTACCCCGTCCGAGATATGTCAGCGCATACTCTTATAGAAACATTCCGTGATTTCTTTGCGAGATACGTTTTCCCGGACTCCATTCTCTCCGATAATGGTACTCAGTATAGAAGTAGGGAATTTCTGGACTACTTAGGAAATTTTGGCATCAAGAAGCTCTCTACTAATGTATACAGGCCTAGTTCAAATGGTATTTGTGAGAGATTTAATGGTAGTTTGCAGAAAAAGATTAAATGCCTACTTCTTGAGCAAAACTTAGAAAGGAATCGCTGGAGACATGTCCTTCCAACGGCTTTAATGGCTATTAGAAACGACACTAATGAGACAACAGGCTTTACACCTAGTGAACTTTTCCTTGCTTTTAGAGTGAAGGATTTATCTTTACCTCCCCTTAGTGACCGCCATATATCGGTTCACCCATTCGGAATTGCGGCCCATAATATAGCCAGAAATCGACACAGAGCCAATGCCCGTCGCCGGCACGAAGATCGTGTTTTTCTCCCAGAGTCTGAGGTCATTGTGAAAGCACCTAGTACTAAGAAACTTGAGTTACCTGGAACTCCTGCTAAAGTCGTTAGACAAATAGACAGGCACACAGTCACGGTTCAACAAGGTAATAGTATCAGAAATGAGTCCACCGCTAGATTATCACCCTTACCTACACGTCACCGGAGCGGGTCGAGTCCATCGACCGAACAAGTTGGTTCTGAGAGAGCCGGTCTCTCGGAGTATGGGCTACCTTCAGAAGAAGAAAGGCCTATTGTGGACGGACAACTATACGGGAGGAGAAGCTGAGGAAGCTGAGGAAGCGGAGAACTCATCAGCTACAAGTGGAAGGCCAGCGCGGCAGAAGACACGTCCCAGTTACTTACAAGACTATGAACTGTATTGATCACACTTTCTTTAGTGACAGTGACAATAAATTGCGCGCCAATATTGAGCGATTGTGATGAATATTCGTGGATTTGAAGTGTGATGACAGTGAACTTTCTCATCGATGTCCCTTTCTGAGAAGGGGCGGGATGTGACCATAGAGTAATGGTCACCGTTGTTTTAATGTATCATTTATTAACTATGTAATTCATGAATATGATTTAAGTGAAACTTTCAATAAAGAACTTAACTCGCTGTTGCTAGTTTTGGTTTTATGCCATGTACTCGTCATTCAGTTAGAGGGTCAC
>CAJQUW010003972.1:0-21446 GCA_907163375.1 Prostheceraeus crozeri
AGATTAAAATAGATAATTAAAAGATATGTACAACCCCTACGCGTTTCGAGCGTTCGCTCTTCCTCAGGGGGTAATTCGCTAAAACCAACTGATCTGCCCGCTCATGTGGCTGCTAATATACAATGCTATCGGTTGAGAGATATTTAAAATACCGTCAACTCTTTTTCGATGATTTTTGAAATCAAATGTTTAATCAGATTTCAAGGGTCAAATCAGTCAAACGTTTTGATCTACATTTCAGACAATGTTACTGCCATAGCACTCGAATCAACATTACCTTGATCTACAGCACGCTTGTGTTCATTAAAACGATGCTTAAATGACGCGAGGTTTGACAATATAGAATCTTTACCAATGATATTATTGGCATGTAATATTTGATACCCATAAAACCGGATCTGTACTTCATCTTTTTAGGCAAACTCTCATCCAAAACAAGGGCAACTTCGTGTTTTTTTTCTACTTTTTGTTTGAAAATTTCATAGGCATTTTCATAAAGTTTTATTAGGGGAGCTAACAAGATTTATCGGTAACTCGTATTTTTTTAAATTAATTTGCGGTTATCACGATCAGTTTTATCGTTAACAAAATCGAGTAGTTTTAAATACGTACTGTTTTTACGTATTTCCTTGCATCTTTTACTAACTTTTCTTATGTTTTCGTTTCATTGAAAATCATTTTTACTTAATTAGTTTCAAGTTTATTAAAGTCTACCTTGCAATCAGCTCGTTGTACAAATCTTTCTCTTTTACGTAGTTGATGCATTATTTACGATGAATTGTTTTTGATATGGGTAGGCACGTAATTATCGTCTGCGCAGTGATATACCGAATGTATTTTCTTTCTCAAACCATTTATAATTTCAAAACTGCCTCTTTCACCGTGTTGAGTTAGTCACAAGAAATTAAGTGTAATGTTTTCTTTGGAACTTCCACAGTAAATTCAATATTCTCATCGATGCCATTAAAAGTTCTTAATATACATCAAGTCGAAATCTTTGTTCATAGGGACCCTTAATTACGTCATCATTGTATCGAGCTAAATGCTTGGAGATATATTGTGCTGTGATTTCAAAAGTTTGCAGAGCTTTACTTTCAATTACTATGCAATAAACAAAACCGCAAAAAGGGGACTTTCTATCTAAAATGGGTCCCATATGGAAGCTTTAATTTGGAGGTAATTTTTGCCCATTTAGAACACCTTTTGCGGTTTTTTAGTGTTATGATTGTATTGAAAGTAATGCTCTGCAACTTTTGAAATCAATTGAATTGATTGTATTGAATCTTTTGACATTGTATTTAATGGGGAAGGTATAGTGCATCCACTGATTATTTTGATATCACAAAATGTAATACAGCAAAACAATAAATAATTACTAAATGATTTTTTCTCCAATTTCACATCCAACTACATTGAAGGAAAACATTTTTGAAAACTTCACAAATCTTGGTTCGGGAGGTCAGTATCATAGAAATGTCCAAAATACTGCAGATTTTCAAGTTCTCTGGACAAGTTGTGGTGTGTGTGAGATGAAGATTTTGTCATCTATTTGATGGTTGTGGAAACACATTTATTGGACATGCTGTTGACTCGCGTATAAAAAGTCGTAGTATTCTAGCAATGTTGGATAAGTCTTTCGCTTCAGAAAAACCCATCATCCGTGAATTTGTCTATGCATCTATTACCAGTTATCTTCACTGACTTCAAAATATCAAACAAAATTTTAGAGGTGTACTATTGAAGATTGTGAAGTCTTTTCGGTGGATATTCATACTTTATCTAAAGACAGATATTCATGTCACAAATCGAAATCTCTCTGTTTACTAGATTCAGGAAGGATCACAAAGACAAACAATTTCTCAGTGAAGACATTGCGAACCTCAGCTACGCCACCCTATTTATTATTTTGTCTCGGTCCACTGATTGAAGTTATTTAGAAATAATTGGCTTACATAATTTGATATAAATTAAGCTGCACAGTCTCAAACATCCTATAATACTTTCATCTATCGTCGTTCGAAGAACAGAAACGAAATTTGTATTCTTCAGGGCTTGCCAGTATATTGATAATTGCAATGATGATCCTGCATTAGATCATTTTCTTGAAATTCGGGAGGGAACATTGAACAACAAGCTTGTAAACTGCTATAATCATATCCAGTTGATTGGTGAATTATAGGCTCCTGTAAACTCATGAATGCCATATGTCCAGAAACCTAATTATGGCCAGAAAACCGGCTTCGATAAATCCTAGGGATTGGTGAGTTGGATATAATCCATGACTCTTTCATATGCCTTCATAGACCTTCCCTGGTCAGCTATGTTTTATATTGGGAGCAGCTCTTGCATAGATTTGGCATATCTATTACTATCACAAAATCCTTACTCACGATAACTAATAATGTTTTGTGGGAAAGTCAAGTTACAGGGTAGTGCTTCTCGTGGTCCTGCATGTGTGGTGTGATATGTCGTGTAAGAAATATTAAGCATACAGCTAATATTAGAAGTAGTAACGTGGAAAATAGTTTTTTCTTTTTCAATGAAGACAAAAAAAATTGATACGATTTGATAAAAATTTCAAGCGTCAAATTAGTAAAATTGTTCTTCTGTGTTGTAGTATACCTATATAAGCAATGCATTCGCTATAGAAATTTTCGGTTGTAAGTAAGTTATCAATTCAAAGCGAACACTACATAGCGATTTCTACATATGGTGGTCACTACGGATCCGGTTCAGATTTGCATTCAATTAGGTCATGTACATTAGAGAGCTGGGAAAATCAAACTTAATAGCTTTAATATGAGGGGAACTTTACTCGAGCATAGCACTCGAAATATCCCAATATGCTCAATACATACAACGATTAATATTACTATTTAAGTAACATGCCCGAATTTTAAAACTTTTACGATACCCGAAGTTTGTTTGAGAAATGAGAGTAGGAACACTGGATTTTCTCAATGATAAAAGTTGTACATTGCAATTGTTTTATAACTGCGGAGGCACATTTGGAGAGGAGAAGCAATGACTTATTTGAAAAGAAAAGGCTGCGTGTAGCAGTCGAGTGGTTGATAGTCATTGTTGTAGACTTAAGTGTCCAGGCAAATGAGATTTTATACTCAACTTAGAAATTGCCTTCCCAGTAATTTTAATATCAGAAATCAGTGATATTTTGATGTTTACTGTTCAGCAATGAAGATCATTTCACTATAATCCATAGCATTTGAACCAGAGGGAGGAAAGTACTGTTCCGAGTACATGCGCACTTAAAGCTTACACAGGTACTCTAGGTATAGTGCTAATTAATATAACAAACAGTTATATACTACAATGTACAATAAAATAATTACAAATGTTCTCCTCACGAGTAGAGATATGCAAAGTAGCACCAAATAAGTTCAACAGTATAGAGACATAGATAGCAAATAACATTGAGTAGTAGATGCACTCAATATAATTTAGCAATGAAGAGATTGCACTAAATAAAGTGGGGAGGAGTGAAGAAACTAACGTATTATCATGGACAAATGTTCTCATTCACAATCGCTGATGGTGTCAATCAAGTTTCATACTGGATGCACGTCATATCAAGATTAGCTGCGATTTGCATCCAAGAATTAGTTATATATTTTTAATCATGCCCCCCTCATGAATCGGCCAAAAACTGTGGAATGAGTTTTTTCAACGTCCTAAGGGTTGAACAATACTGAAGCAAAACCAATTGGCAAAGGTTCCAAATTTGCCATTGACTCAGTTTCAAAAAATTTTCTTACCATTTTTACACTCTTAAGAAATAACGAGGTCGTTGAAATATTGATGGTTTGATTTGAGACTCCATTGACGAGTGGTGCCTGAAATATATATTTCTCTGTTTTATAGAAGTTCATAGAAGCAAATAGTCTTTGGTCAACTTTTGACTAACCTTTCTCATCTCTGAGCCGGAATAAAACAATATCAAAACCCATTCACAAATATTCATTATATGCTGTTGAATGCAGAATTGTGGATTTGCCAAATTCATCCGTTATGCATCTTGAACGCTCAATTTTATCCTAAACTACAGTATGCTCGAGACATCAGTATTCATATTTTCAGCTTGTTTTCTGTTTCATAGAGCATTTCTTAGAGGGAAAAATTATGTATGAAAATTTGCATTGAATCTCTCCAAATCAATTTTCACTTGCACGTTGTACAGCATTCTATAAGAAATGTAGAATTCAAGCTACATGTATGTGTCCAATAAATGAAACTATGGAAAATTAAAATTTGAATTGGCTAACCGTCGGCAATGAAAAACAGTCATATGCTTCTAAGAAGGAAGTCTACAACAGTGACACTGCGACACTGCATATGTCCATCAGCGTCCATATTGCTATTGATAAACTAGTCTGCGTGTCGTAGTTATTCATTGCTGTTCGAATTCAAACATGCTCCACAGTTGCATTGTAGTATGATTCTATGGTAAAATCATTGCGATTAGGATTACATGAATACATGGAGTGTATACAAAGACACAGGATATCATATTTACAATGACAATGTAAAAATGTGAGTGTGCTAAATTCGTTCCAAACGATATTCGTTTTATGCGATATTCAGTCAGTACATGTAGTATTGAATTGCAACAAAGAGTTAAACTTTTGCAGAAAATACTCGGTCCATAAATTTCCGCTAACGGAAGTGAACTATTTACATCACTTATATGCATAGGTTGCTGTTGTTCCTGCCTATCAGATGATTGTATCTGAAATTAACATTTATTATTCTGAATAATGCTTGGTACATAAATATCCTATGAGAAGACTAATATCCTTTTGCAAACAGGTTCAATTTTGTCTCAAGTAAGTTAAGTATTTAATATGCTGAAGTTCCGCTTCTTTCCTCAACAGGAACCACTGCGTATTGGAAGAACTGTCGCGAATCCAGCCCTATGTGGTAATACAGGACATTATCATCGAGGCCGATGGAGTGGCGGGGGAGGACCGTTTGACTATGAATTTTATTATTTTTTTTGCTAGCTTCAATTTCAAAGACAGACCAGTATCATCTGATGACATGTAATCTTTTGTAATCAAGCTTTTTCCATTCTGAATTTTTATCGGCATTTAGCGGGATTAAATGTTATTTCTCGTATTTGTTTTATTTTAATAAACTGACTCAAAATTCATGGTTGTTCTTCAAATATCTCGGGAATGAATTACAATGAAGGAAATGAAAACACGCGCAATACACCTCGAACAGAGGGAGAGAGAGAGAGAGAGAAATGGGATTTAACTGCATTGAATTTTAGGTTTCAATTAGCTTATGGAAATCTACCTATATCTGTTTACAAGAAGTGTATAAAGATAGAAGAATAATTAATCGGGGACGCTCATTGACCGCAACCAAAGTCTCGTTAAGGAAATCAAAATTAAGCAATATAGAGCTGACTCCGCTCGGCGCCAATAGGAAGCGGATATCGCTTTCGTACGTGCATGTACGAAAGCAAAAATGCACTGGTACATTTTGTTATTCTCGATTTGTACATACGCTTTCGTAGGGAAAATCTCTTCGCTTTCGTATCGTACAGTTTACAGTGTATACTGGCTCTGATTGACCGATTTTCTTTATTTTTGTTTTGCTTGATAGCTTTTGGTTTGTAGAACAAAGTACATAACAAAGGAAACAAATGTAATTTTATAAGAGTGAGGTATGATTTTGTGTAACATTGCTAAATGAAGATCAAATTATCTACTACTTTTTTATCTATAACAGGAAAACAACTCAATATTCATGCTTGAAATTCCCAACAATGATAGTAGTAAGCACAACTGACATATCTTCCAAATTTCAGAGAAATTCGTTCAAGTTTAGCGGAGTTAGACAAAGTTGAAGTTGAGGCGTTGTTTAATGGTGATCCATTTTTTATGAACCAATCTGTAATTGGTTCTTCATGCCCCAACTTAGTTCACTCGGATGTGCCGCGACCTTGAGTCAATTTCCATTCTAGCGATCTTCAGATAAACAATCTATTTCTATGCTCTTACCAGCCCTTATTATGCGCTCAATGACAATAGCACTCATTGTGTGCTAATTGTGTTTCTGCTATGTGGTTGTTGACATAGTAGGCACGCGTGAATAAGGGAACTCGATGTCTCAGGCAAATGCATTTATGCTTTCATGCCGCAATTTTCTTTGACTTGTTTATTAGAGGGTTTTTTATTTGTAATTTGAAGGACAGTCGGGCTCTTGATGCCGAATCAAAAATTATATTTGAACTCAATTGTACCTGCGGTAGCCGGTATATCGGTAGAACTGAGCGCCGGCTGTCTCAACGTATAGCAGAGCATGTCCCACGCTGGCTGTTTAAGGCCTCAGCCACACTGAAAGCAAAGCAAACACGAGTGTCCCGAGCGTCTCGAGCAAACGTATGTCCGAAAGCTTTAACCGTTAAGCTACGCCAAAAAGAAAATCTGTCAGAATACGCCTATGGGTCATTTATGACCCAAGTAGATAAATACATGAAAATGAGATGAAACTCGATGCCTTTTTGTATTCCAAATGTGATAATGTTTCTTTCCGACTTTATCGTTGAAAAATATGGAACATATGTAGAATCAATTAGGCCTATAGGCGAAGGCTACACGGGTATGATTATAAATACAACAGTGCAAAGAAAAGAAAAATTCTCGAATTTAAGTACATTATAGTAATATATTATACATGAAAAATGTTATCTGATCATAATTAGATGAACATAACGGCCAGTACTGATGTGATAAATGATTGAGCGTTTGAAAATAAAGTAAATGTCAAAATAATTTCATCAGAATATACTGATCAATTAAGCCTATAAGCTTATCGAGGCCTGCAATAACAATAAAATAATCAAGATGCCTGTAATTTCAGTAGCCTAAATGATATAGAAACATGTTGCATGTAGTTATCATAGTAGTTTGTAAATACGTATAAACACTTACCAGATTACTGTACAGTGTACGTACCTATATACATACTGTACATTTATATACCGATACATATTTAGAAAGAAAAAAATACAACAGTTTTGTAGGATTCATTCAATTGACTACAAAAAAGGTACATGCATTGACCCAATCAAGTTTTTAGCATGTGTGGTGTTTGAACGATCCATGTAATTTGCATGAAGCACCGCTGAAGAATTGCACAACGAAGTGTATGCTTGTTATCATTTTGACAGAATCGACATCGTCCTCGTTTTGGAGGACTGTCTTCCACATTTGGAGAACGACGTATGTTGAACAATTCCAGTGCCAACATGGTTTCTCTCGTCATCCTGAGATGAACTCGTTTCTGCATCAACGGTAAACATAGTGATTCTGTAAGTGAATCAATGAGATCAGCTCTTGACTTTATGCTTTCAACATGAGCCCCATCAGAAGTGTGACGAAATAAAATGTATGAATTCAAGACGGTGATGTCAATCAAGTTGAAAATAAATTCGTAGGTCCACCGAAGAGACTTCCTTACCGGATGAAGTCAAGGACAGCTGATGGGGTCCATATTGTCAACTGCAGTTTTTGTTTTATTGCAGTACTCTACAATCTCCGGCTTACTGTTCTCTTCATTTGCTTGTCGATGTTGAGTTGACAGCAACAAAATAGGTTTCGATTTTTTGTCTTTATAAGATAAAAGAGTTGCAATGTCAGAGTAAAACTACTGTGCATCGCCTCTTGTACGTCCACGTGAAACTTTGGCTTGAGGAGGAATTCCTTTTGAATTATGGCGAACAGTTCCAACTAGAGTTGTTTTTCTCTCATGGAAGAGATCGATCAGAGGAACCGAAGTGAACCAATTGTCCATGGTAACATTCACCCCTTGATTGAATATTGGTTCGCAAGTAACCATTGTTGTTCTGTCGCGTTTGCTCTGAATATCTTCGAATTGCTTCTCGTGAAATGTACTTTCACCGAGATACACCAATCCGTTTATTGCATACGTCGTTTCATTGTCTACCAGCCACACGATTTTTATACCGTACTTTTCAGGTTTATTCGGAATGTACTGACGAAATACGACGCGGCCATGGAAGCCAAGCAGTTGTTCGACAATTGTCAAATGTGGCCCAGGGCGATAAATGTCTTGAAATTGTTTCATTTTCCTCTCAAAAAAAGTAGCGAACCGGTGAAAGTCTATCCCGCCGTTCCCTTCGTAGCTTGTATCGTCTGTTCTGAAAAATCGTCGAATTTCCTCAAATCTCTCTCGTGTCATCGTTGCTGTAAAAAATGAGCTGCTCCTTGTAGGAACTAATAACTTAGCCATCGGGATTCTGTAATGCGCATGGACGTTTCGAGTCACTGGAGCTTCCTCTTTTCTTGCATTAATTAACGAATGAATCAGAAACACTACATGGGTCGATTCTGACCCATCAGCGTACTTTGAGTAGTTGCAAGCGATCACCACTTACATAAGTGGACGAAAAAAATTATTCTATCATATTTAGGTCAGAAAAATCAATGTAATTAAAGTCTAGAAAGGGCTTAAGTGTGAGATTAAAAGAACAACCTTAAAAAGTATGAAATGTAAACATTTTGACATAAGTGACCCGTTGGCGTAGCTTAACGGTTAATCGCTCCGGATTGCTTTGCTCGCAGTGTGGAAGTCTACAACTGATGTAATGGTGACTTTACATTTGCTGCAAAACGCTTTGCTTGGAAACGCTTGGAAAAGCTCGCAGTGCGGCTGAGGCCTAATGGAGATCCCGCCGTTGCTTTAAGGGACCGAGTGCTATGTGATCGATTGTGTCCCAACGAAGCCTCCCAGATCCTGGTTTCGGATCCTTCGAAGGTGTTGAAGGTGAACCTGAGTGTGTATGAGGCCATTAGTGATGCAAATGGAAAATTTTCCAATTTTTTCAAAATTTTCTGGAAAATTTTCCATTGGAAAATTTTGAAATTTATTTTTCGGTGATTGTCGTTTTTTCCTTTGTTTTGGAGACTTATTATAGTCGTTTGAAAAGAATATGTAATATTCAAAGTCCGAAAACTTTTCTACCATCCCTGTATGTTAACTTTTGGTACCAGCTGCACCTTTTCCATGTCTATTTCAGATCTTTCCAAATGAATTTCAGATTTCTCTAGCTGAATTTCAGATATCTGTCACAAGCTCAACTTTGAGAAGATCTTTAATTCAACTGGAGATCTCCAATTCATCTGGATCATATCTGAAATTCATTTGGGCAGATATGAAATCGATTTGGAACTATCTGAACCATCTGAGCTAGAAATGGAGGATGTGTATTCTCAACGAAGATATCGGACGATGCGCCAGAAGTTTGAAGCTATCATAGATATTCTTTTACTCATCACAGATATCTTTAGTTTCCCAATATCTCACGAGTTTACAGTCTTTATATCTTTCAATATGGTCGCTCATGAATGCTGCGTGGACTGTGTGCTTATACTTCATCACATGTTCATCAAAACATGGAGAATTTGGATCACTGTGATCAACGCTGCATAATAAAGCTTAACTTTGAATCTAACAATAAGCAAACTCCAAAATAAAGTACATTATCTTTGCTCCAGATCTTTCACATTGCATGAAATTATACCCCTATTGTAAAGCAAGATTCACGTTATCCCAAACGTTGTCTGTGTGATAATTAAAAATGATAACAATTTAGTACAAGTCACTGGTGGCAAAGGAATGTTCAAAAATCCGCGGACGGAAATCGTATTGCTACGATCGCTTTAATCGAAATAATGATGAAATCAAGAGTTTTAGACCCAATTTATTGGTACGCAGCTGCCTCGGCTTTGGAAGCGCTCAAATTATAGGGCCTATCAAAAAAATCAAAACTTTCAAAATTTTCCATAATTTTCCAATATTTTCCAAAATTTTCCGTAATTTTACACAGAATAATAAAACGTACTCAACCTGACTTATGTACTCAGAAAGAGACAGCTGTAAATTTAATTTTACCATGGTAATTATTTTCCTCTTCCTCGAATTTTTCTTTTTCTTTTCCTCGAATTTACTTTATTCACTGATTTTCTTTTATTTGGCCCTCAGTATCATATCTTGTGTTGAATTTTCTTTGGCGATTGTCTTTTAAGTGTGTATTGATCTATGCAACGATTGTGTTAACGATGTTCAAACTGTTTTGTATTTCTGTATTTGATTCATTCCGGTGTTGATCATGAATAGAACCGGCGAAAATATTCGATCATGATGAATAAGTTGGTGCTGTTCTTTATCTACAGGGTTTCTTTATCATTAATAGCACACTGATTTATTACGTAAATAGTCAGCACAGAAACGGAGAATCGTCACCCTCGCTGTCACACATTGACTATAAACGTAGGCCACCATCGACACACACTTTGTCAACATCTCAGTGATGCGCTTTTAGGCTGGTATGCATAAAAAGAAATTAGGCTAGTGCTTGCTTGATTTTTAAAGAACTCCCTCGATAAACTGATAACTTCCTAGGTAGAAAGTTCTTTCAGTCAAATTTGGTATGCATAGACATCTTCCTAGCCTAGCAAGCACATTTTCAGCCTAGCACTCACTAGGAATTTACCTAGGAACCTTTGGAGCTACCTAGATGACAAAAGCACACGCCACTGCCGACTGATATTCATTTGGTTTGCAGAATGATTTCTCTCAGCATCCATTTGCAGCGCATGCGTATAAGCAATCGTAGAGCTTTGAGGAGAGAGAGAACTTTCAGAGATCGCTTGAATCCTCTCGAGGTCTATAATCGCCAAGAAATAAAGGATCTATTTCGATTTGAAAGAGAGAGTGTCCTAAATTTGGTCAATTCTCTGTGTGAAGATCTTAAACATCAACGGGTATCCATTGCAACAGTCTGCATTGGCATACGTTTTTATGCTACTGGCTGCATGCAGTTGTCTCTAGCAGCATGGATCAATATTGATCAAGCTACAGTCCAGCCGAACGGTTTGGCACGTGTCTTGCACAATCTTAAAACGGTATCCGAATGCATACGAATCCTGATGTAGATGGCCTATCTGAATTAATCGATGTGGAAGAGAACAATGCAAAATCCATCTTTTTCAGGAGCAATCAGATGCCACATAAGAAGGATGGGTGAACGAAAGCGACAAGTGATTGTCAATGATCTGCTTCGGACATAGGAACAACTAATTGCTGCATGAGACGTGCATGAGATTCAAAATATATTTCCTGTTTTTGTTATACAGCCTCTTGTTCTCAAAAATGTAGTTTTTAATACGATTTTTATGGCAGCATGATTCGGGATTATGACCGATCTATCAGTATCGGCTGCAGTAATATTGCAAATTGCTTATTTATCAAATTTAAGTATAATTTCAATTTCAATTTAGGAATATTTGACAAATACATCGGTTTAAAAACTGTAGACATTTCACTTATTAAGTAGCTAGGCCGTTACTCAATGTAGCATAATAAGATTTTGTTTTTGCTTTCGCGAGGTGCAATATAGATTTCATTAGCATAAGACTGTGTTACCACACAACAATTTATACAGGCTCAGGCCTACGAGTACAATACGTGTACATTATAATTGGATAGTATGGCTTAAAGTGATTCCGAACAACTAGAGTTAGAATTTTCAGATAAGAATTGACTTTACACATTGGATATAAAATCTCTTTTTTGCATGCGCAGTTTTCTTAATCCCCTCATTTTTGTTCAAGACATCAGAAGTTCCATAGATTCATGTATCTGTGCAATCATTGATCTGAATACAGGCAGTCAAATGTGTTTGTAAGAAAGCTACTGAAGCTCACTGCTGCTGCAACTTCGGCTGTCTGGGTGGCTTTGTCCTCAATAGGATCCG
This sequence comes from Prostheceraeus crozeri, assembly GCA_907163375.1. Classification (NCBI taxonomy): domain Eukaryota; kingdom Metazoa; phylum Platyhelminthes; order Polycladida; family Euryleptidae; genus Prostheceraeus; species Prostheceraeus crozeri. Next base: position 11,807 of record CAJQUW010003972.1, read on the forward strand.
CTTCTTCTTCAACTTTTCAATTTGGAGCTGCAACTTCTCCTTTCGCAAGAGAAGCACCTCGCGATACAGTTCATCAGGGCTTTCATGTTCATTTATTCCCACCTTTCTTTCGCTTTGCGCTTGGAGTCTGGCTATTATCAATCTCATCCGTCAGCTCATCTGATCCTGCTGGGATCAGCTCTTGCGAACTTGCCGCTGTTTCTTGAGAACTGGGTATGGGATTCAGCGAACTCTCTTTAGAGTTGACATCGATTTGACTGAGAACTGTGGCATTTGCAACTGCGCCTTTAATCATTTTTAACTTCGGATTTGCCTTCTCCAACGATTCGCAAGTACTCTTGATCATTGCTTGATAGATTTGTTGGCTTTCCTCAGCCTGTTATTCCTGAATGTCTTAGCTTCTCTTTTACTCTTGTTGTGATATTACTCCACTTCTTTTGCAGCTGATTAACTGTGAAATCTAGGCCTGTTTGAATGTAGAGTCGTTGTTTAACTTCACGCCAAGCCATTACTCTCACTCCGTGGATTTGCTTTGTGTTTTCTTTTGAAAGTATGGCGGTCTTCCTTGCTTCAATTTCTTTAATAAAACTAACTCAACTTCACAATCCATCTGCATCTGTACGGTTTAGACACAGCCACGTTCGATGTTCATTGATTCATTCAGTCGAGAGCGATTCGGGTTCATTCTACGCGCAGATTGGCCAATGGCCAATCAGACCGCAGGTGTGAATTAAATCATGCTATTTATATCAGCAGAAGGCCGTTTTGATGCGAAATGGAAATAGATAATTAGGTCACTTTTGACGCTAAGATTATTTGTCGAGCACTCACTAGGCTAGAAGTTTCTTGACAGTTAGAAACCTTTTATGCATTGCAAATGCTAGTGTTTGCTAGGGGTAGCAAACACTACCTAGCACTCACTAGGAAGTTCATCTAGATAGTGTTGACTTTTTATGCATACCAGCCTAAGGGCTTCAGCTATGAGTTTCAGCTAATCACGTGAGCTAAGAACGGAATTCCTCTCCATACAAACTGCCACACGAAGGGGTTGTCATGCAAAAATTGAAGCAAAACTCTGACAACTCTTTTGCGCGTACCATACGGTTAGGGACTATGTAGTAGGTTTCTAGCGATCTGCCAGAGAGTTGCTGGACACTAACAACTCACTATCTAACTCTGTTTCTGTGCGGTCGCCACAGAATGCCATGAATGCCTCAGTCTATCGCAACTTTGAACGACGAGTATCTAGACTCACTAACTCACTACATGCTGCCAACTGAGATAGTGTCTATAAACTGCCACATATTACCTTTCTTGTTTTCTACCCACAATTTACTTGTACAATGATCGTCACAAGCTTGCATCAGTTTGTTTCATCAGCAGCGACAAAATCGTCGCGAGGTCTGGATTTTAAATCGTGGTTAGGGTTTATCGTCTATTCTTAAGGCAACCAAAAATAAATCAAATTTTCAATGATTAAATTCCTGCAGAGGATACACACAATTCAACCGATCATCCACAAATGTCGCTCAAGCTTTCCACATCGTCCACCTACATTATCAGCTTCATAGCGACTGCTATATCGAAATGATTCCTCCTCATCAATTTAAATTCTCTAAAATCAAATTCCTCGGCAACTGAAACACAAAAATTAGGTTCTGCAAAAATGATAAGCCAGAACTCTGCATCATTTATCAATTACAATATCAGGGTCATTGCCAATTATCGAAGCAACCTCACCAGTTTGGCACTCTTAGGTGACCTACTAAATAACGCCAGTCTCTGCTACTATCAGTGTTCAGTTGCTGAGGGATTGGCTTTTAGAGAATTTGAATTGATGTGGAGGAGTCGTTCCGATAGCAGTCGCTATGAAACGGATATGAACGGAGGATTTAAAAAGCTTGAATGACATTTGTGGATGATCGGTGGAATTCTTAGACTTCCTTGGGTGAATTTTTAATCATTTAAATTCATTTTTGGCTGCCTTTAAATCTAAATAATTAATCTTATCGAACACTAAAAATCGTGATCCTGCGGATGAAGCAAACTGATGCACACACAGAAATCGACAGCTCGTCTCTTCTTCTGTTTGATTAGAAAGGAAGCATTGGAACATGTAACGTTAATGACTTGGCACAATCTGCTGACATAATACCATAGCAATCGAACAATGAGCAGACAGTTCAACATTAAACACGCCAAATTGTGCAAAGTTTCAGTGACTGTTATCAACCAGTTACAGTTACTGTAGTTTGATAAAATCGGCCTCAGATGACACAGAAAAGAGACACAGTCGATGTCAAGTTCTACAGAGAAGTTTGCGAACGTTATTTCGTGCGCCTACTAACTGCTACGATTGTGATCGTAGGGCTAAACATCATCGAGAAAACATTTGCGCAATGATCTGAATTCTTCGAATGTGAAGGAATCGTGGCGATCGGAGAATTCTGAAGGAGTTCACATCAATCCTCAAGCGACGCACGACTATTTTTCCTATCTCTGTAAGGCATTGAAAATTCGTTTTTGCCCACTTAGTATGTTCCTGCATGTGCCATCGTTTGAATCAGTTTGTACTTCTAGCAAAGTGTCTGTTTCTTTGCAATAGTAATGGAAGCGACTTATCATCACAGTTAGCCGATTTCTATGCAACTGCCCACACTATGCTAGGAATCTACACTTCATTGTTCCGCAATCAATGGCATAGAAATCGTCCTTCAAACATATACTATACGCTATATACTATAACCAACAATTTAGGCTGGCCAACCATCTGTCGATGTGGCCTGGACTTGGATTGTTTAGAGAGAACCTTCAGATAAACGCTATCTCAGCGCTATCATAGCGTTCTTAAGCGAAGTTGCTTCAAACAATAACACTGTCATCAACTGCAGATATTGCTAGCGAAAATAGTCATTGGTGTCATATCAATTGCTTCGATTTTATGATCTCAACAATAGCAACTGTCAGCTGATCATGACGCTAAAATACAAAAATAACATGGAAGGCCGAAATTCGTATAGATTCTAGATGAATGTCTCCTAACCATGATAAAGTCTTTGTCAGATGTCGAATTGTTATAGCGTCTGAAAACGCTATCTTATCGTATCTCATTGCCTTATTAGTCAAACAGGGGTCGGGTCATTATGTCGAAAGAAATGTTTGCGTGTGGTTCAAGTAAAAAATTATTTGGTCTGTCCGTGCGACATCTATGATTCACGCAACTCATGCATTCGTCAAAGAACCTGACGCTATCTGATGATCTGATATTTATGATTTTATCTTTCTTCAACAGTTGAGAAAGGCACATGCATCAACTACACGACAATGCAAGTAATTTAGAACTTCTGTCCATATAACGGAAAGTACCACAGTTAATACACATACATGGTCAGGATGCAACAATTCTATGTGCATGTCGTATAAAACAATGAAACTTCATTTCACACGAACTTCCCACGCGAATAAAAATTTCGAAAAACAGCAATAAAATTGTAGATAAAATTGCGGGCAATAGATATCATGCAGGAGTCAGAGTGGTAGTTTTCAGATGTGCTAAAGTCAGTCGCTCTATTAAGCAAGGCAAAGTGACTACACTGTAAATCGCTCAATACCAATCACATACAAAATATTTGTTTGGTATATTTCTGTATTCTCTTGGTATACATTTGTATGTTTTTCGTATGTTATTTCAAATGTTGTATGCTTTACATTCTAAATCCATACCAGCACAATGTTAAAGAAAAGTATCAATGATATCTAAAGTACGTTGATTTAAGGCCTTTTGTCAATAAAGATCACACTAATGTTGCTACTGTTTTGTAAGTAATGAGATAATGACATTCAAGAGTCAAACTTCAATACTGAATTCGATTTTAATGCATATAAGTCTAAGGCATTTCATGAATAATCAGTAAGTATTCAACCATCAACAATCATGCAGTATGTAATTTTGAAATTAAGCATATTATCAATCCGAAATAAAAACACATTAAAGCAAATATAGTTATGTTTGAGATATATAAGTCAGCATGGTTGCACAAAAGATATAGCTTGAATGAATTGATGGTAATCAACTTGGTTCAGTAAATAGAACTAACCAAGCGTCCGGTTAATGTTACTAGGCAAGTAGCAGCAACGACATACAGCGCAAAGTTCACAATAAATCTAATCTAGTTAAATAACACACTATCAAAAAGAAATATTCACGAATGGTATTACCGAAAAAAGTTATTTGACAGCAGTATGTATAATATGCATATTTTTTGCTATGTGACTTCATACTAAGCTCTTCATACGAAACACATGCCAATTTGCATCGGGTCTCGTATATATAACATATCAACAACTCGCATTTCTGTGTAAAACAGTCAATCACAGATAGAATAGTTCGTATCGCTACATGCCAATCACATACGAAAGTAAGTGAGATGTGGCATGAAAGACATACCAGATCTCTGTAAGCATACGAGAATCTCGTATCAGATGTTAGTATGTGAATTTGGTATATGTTTGTATGTAAATTTCGTATCCAGCGATTTAGAGTGTAGAGTAAAGTTGGAGGGTGTCAATTATGCTCGCTTACGGTAGCTTACGGTTATGTCCAATTGTCAAAATCAGACACATGGAGATTCCGCCACTGACGGTATTTAGCGGAACATTCTTGAGTAGTAAATGCACAATATCAATACTACACCGGTAGATTGCTTTTCTACTGCTTGATGGGAAAAGTAGTCCGAAAAATTAAGGAAGTTTTGTTAGCTGAGATATATCTTCAACTCCCTCCCGCCCCCCAATTGTCAATCATTTTCCAGTTCTCAAGATTTATTTTCTCGGCGTTCATTGATTGACGTAATCAGTCTTCTCTTTTCGATGAGAAGAAAAGCAGCAGAGTGGGGCGGGTTGTGTGGAGGAGGCGCGGGGCGAGCGGAAAAAAAAAAAAAAAATAAAAAAAAAAAAAAAAAAAAAAAAAAAAAAAAAAAGAAAAAAAAATAGGAGGGGGCGGCGGAGTTTGTGGGGTTGGGGGGAGAGCAGCGGGCGGCGTTTAATTGCGAAGGCGGGGGTGGGAAGTTGGGGGTGGCGGCCGGAAGGGTGCCGTGAGGCGCGCGGCGTCGGGAGAGGGGGGCGAAGGGTGGAAGGTGGGGGAGGGCGGGGGGTCGGGTGGGATTCGCATCAGTGGGGAGGGGTGCGCAGCAGTTGGGGGCTGTACGGCGGCGGCGGTTGGTGTGGTGCGGGTTGCTCGGGCGATCTGACTCGCGGGTGGGGGGTGTGGGCGTGGGGCAGAGGGGGCCGGGGTCTGTCGGGGGGCGGCGTGGGGGGGCGGGTCGGAGATGGGCGTAGGGATTGTGGCCGGGGGGGTGTAAGGGGGTGGGTGCGTTAGGAGGGGGGGCCGGCATGGGGGGGGGGAGGAAAAAAAAAAAGAAAAAAAAAAACATAAAAAAAAAAAATAAAAAAAAAAAAAAAAAAAAAAAAAATAAAAAAAAAATAATAAAAAAAAAAAAAAAGATAAAAAAATAAAAAAAAATATAAAATAAAAAAAAAAAAAAAAAAAAAAAAAAAAAATAAAAAAAATCGGGCGTGGTGCAGGGGTGGTGGGCGTGGGGGGGGGCGAGGGGAGGGGCGCGGGTGGTTGGGGGATGCGTTGCCGTGGGGGGATGGGCAAGTGGGAAAAAAAAAAAAAAAAAAGAAAAAATAAAAAAATAAAAATATAAATCGATTTATTATAGAGTTTCGATTTCTACCATTGGTACTTAAGTAGATGCGTGGACAATTGATGAGAACAAAAATTTGTTTCGTAATATTAAAATGAACTCATGATATAGGAATCCTTTGAATGAAATGCAGCGCGTAAATATCATGTCTAACTGCATTTAATTTCATAAGTCGAATGGCGGCCAAAGTAAAAATACATTGTGAAATGTTGCGAGGTTTTCGCCTGACATGTAACCTACAGTAACAACTAGATATCAAGTTCCTACTATTCGATATTCATCATTCCTAAGTTCCCTTTATATCTAAGTACTGTAATTTTGATAATGTTCCTCCACGACATTCTCCATTTACAGTACACATGAAAATATTCTTTATTGGAACCTATGTATCACTGATGCACTTGAAATTGTACTGTGGAATTGTACATATATAGAAGCTAGATGATTGACGATTTTCATTTTATTCGACACGCTTATATTGCTCATTACACATCTCGTTATTTCTTGTCGATGAGAAAAACTCATTGAAATTCCGCATAATATGTTATAAAATAATTCGTATCTTCAATCGCGAAAATGTTTCCTCATAACTTGAGAAGTATGTATACGTCAATTTCACCTGCATTCCGACGGTTAATGATTTTCTGATTGCCTTGAATTTTCTCTTTAGCTGCTGTATTTTAATGAAACTTCTTGCTTTGGATTGTCCATATGATTGTCGCCGATAACACACTGTAATTCTTAATGAGCATAGGTACATCAGTAAAACTAAATAGTTCTGACATGAGCAAAACTCTTTGTGTGAAATTACCTTTAAGTGATTCGCGTTCATAACGCACGTTTGTAGAAACATGTCCATGTTGTATTCCAGGTAGGGTTTAAAACCTTGCCTTTTTTTAAACAGCGTTCGTTCATTGGGATTTTATCATTTTAGTGGTTTATAACTACACTTGATCTAACTTTCGACTACAAAAGCAGCCGACGGAAGTTTAAATATCACATCAATCTTAATATCAACTGTTGTGTGTTTTATTGCTATTTGTACTGTAAATCGTAGGCCTACGCTACCAAACTGATAAAATGCCTGCCACCAAATGCTTTATTGTTTTTCATTTGGTAGCGTCTTTTTACTGCTTGGCAGGAAAGCCCCCAGACCTGTATGCTGCCTACCAGATGCTTCTCTTTCTTCTAGTCTCATAAGAAGGCTAATAAAGCCTACCTAACTGTAGATCAAATAATTTCCTTAATATTGTGTCATGAATGATACCAAATTTCTACCAGTACAGGAGTTGAAATCAATGCTGTTGATAATTGTTTATCCGATTGTCATTTGAATTCTTTGTAATCGATTTCAATTTAGTCTCATTTCAAGTTGTGCTTTGTTGATATCATATGGTTGATAATACATGGTATTATCACAGGCCTGTGATAGGCATCACAGGCCCATCTATAGTCAACTAGGTAGCTCTGCAGATTATTTAAGTCGGTGACAATGTGGTGCTTAAGCTTCTTTCCGATATCGGATTCTGCACTTTGTACATCAGTTTCTCATTTACATCGTCTCTACCTATGTTCTCTACCTTCCCGTTTCACTGCTTCATCAGATATCGGACCAGATATCTGACGCTACAGAGTTATCTACCGAAATATTTGATCTCTACGGTGTAGTTCAACTCGGTCCCAATTGGATACATGACCATTGAAATACGAGTATGATATCGTTGACCTACTTGTCTACCGATTTCTCAGAGTTTACCGATATCATTGGATTTCCCTCTAAATGCGTATTCAAATCGAAGTAAACGGGCCTTAACCGGAATCTTCAATCAGTTAATGTTTTTGTCAATAGGCTGTTGCATTGTAAATGGTCTTCAAGTCAATGTTTGATGAAGTACCAGGTGCAACGTTCTGAAATATTAACTCATGAATAAAAGTTAGAGAACATTCAGTAATACATTGAGAAAGTCTTTTTTGTTTGGTTCACAAATTTAATTCTCAGACATTGTTAGTATGATTAATCTATTAAATATTTTCAGCGATAGCTACATTAATGGTGTTTGGTTTAGAAATCAATGGAAACAGCTTTTTAAAACTTGTTTTAGATGAGTGCAACGAGTTAGTTGAAGCAAATTCTCCTACACTAGCAGACAGTAAATGGCGCCATTTCAGCTTATTGTTGCTGCTCCTGAGGAATAAAATTGAGAATTCATACCCCCACTTGTTCGATTGTAGCATGAAAAGTTTTGCTTGCTTTCAAGATGAAATTTTACACCAATTTTATGCCGTAAATTCGAACAGTAAGGGCCTATCACCCCGCTATAGGAAGTGCAAGCCAAGCATGTGGACAAATTTAAGTGAGCAAAATATTCTCACTCTGCCTTTAACTTGTCTGTGGACTTATAATCGGACATTGAATTTTTAGTGTGTAAATATTTGAGTATTTATCAGCCAAAATAGACATTTGAGATAATTTCAATGTTTTATGGACGGCAGCAATAATTCACAGAGGGTGGCGAGGATTTAGATGAAAACTTGACCGCTTTACTACCGTAGGTGCCAAAGAGGATAGCACTATTCAAGCCTTAGGTTTCCTTATTGAGTTAAGTCGCAAAAATTTCATGATAATTCGTTTTTGCCATATATAAACCTTATGTTTCCATAGTAATATGTCGCCCGATTATTTCAATTTCACTGTACTCAGCTGTTGTCACCAGATCGCATTCCAGAAAACTGAAGCTTCTTTGACGTATGATTTCACCATGGAAACGACAGAATTTTTTGATCTAAAATTCGTCTGCTGACTATGCTTTATCAATCGTTCTTAATTATGTCCGAATTTTAGGATTCATGAAAAGAACAAATTCAGATTATCATTTTAGTTAGATTCTTTAGAGGACCTTAGATATTTTGATTTAGCTAAGGATTATCAAAGTCTCGCTTTTTCATTGATAAGGAATTATTTCATCCCAATTGAAAATTCAATGTCATGTGTTTTCATTTTAACAGAGAGCGTTTAAAAGATGTCCGCTCAAAACTCAAAAGATGATTTGTTGATTTGTATGGTGTTATGAATGTTAATTTCGGGTCTATTGGTGTTTTTGTTTTATTCTATTTTACATTGTTACATGTATATGTGTTTTAAAGTGTAAAAGAGAAGTTTTAACACATAATTAGCAGTAAAATGGAATACCATTTTTTGGATTTTATCGCAAGAATTTATCTTTATCGCTTTACTTTGGAGGTCAAATTTATCGCATTATCGGACTTAGCGGAATAAACATTTTCGCTTTCGAAAAAATTTATCGGTTGCCACCGCTGGAATGTATTACTGCAAAAATATAGTAATGAAGTTTTAATATTAGTATTATTGAAAAGTAGATTGTTTTTTTAGCCACCATAAAAACTCAGTAAACGTTGATGTTGAAAACTCATAAAAGCACACTGTAAACGGTACACAATAACCATCCATTAAAATTGATTGCTAAAAATAGTTTCACTGTCTTTTACACTCTGAACAGAGGACATCCTCAAAAACAAACGCTGCTTATAAGCTATTAGCCGATTTTCACTGCTCCCTCATCAATTATCACGGTGTGCTGTCACCATGCTCGTTCATCTGACATTATTACTCTGAAGTTAAACGGTTATTTCATAATTATTCAACGGTCTGCAGTTTACAGTGCACGGCCTTAAATCCATCATCGAAAACAATGCATTGAATAATAAGATTTATCCTGATTTTTCAAATGCAGTCAATCCCGCCTGATTTGGCAGTTATTCTTGGGCCACCCACCTTATTGGTGGAGATTGTGACTTAGGTTCATAAGTCATTTTTCATTTTTTGAGATTTTGTATATTATGAGTATCTATGATTCACTCTTTCACTTTAAAGAATCATGGAAAATTTTCTCGATCTAGAATTGGAGTTACAA
>CAJQUW010003973.1:0-21608 GCA_907163375.1 Prostheceraeus crozeri
GTACCATCCCCGTTAAGGATTTTTCCTTCGTCAATAATGTCATCTACGGCCTGGTGTTTTTGGAATAGATAGGATGGATTCAGTGTATACTCGAGAGAGAGGCTATTTTGTTATCCTGTGTGCTGACCCATAATATAAGTCCATTCACTTTGAAAATGATAATTCCCAAGTACCTTCTCCGAGCTCATCACATCTGATGGGTATTGATTGAATCTCCATCCCTTTTTTAGAAATAACTACACCAATGTGGATAATGGTAGGCAAATTTGATTGCCATCCCAAAATCCTTCTATAGGAGTATCCTTTTCATCTCTCGCCTTTCCACTCTTATGAGCAAGAAGGAGAAAAAAAAAAATCAGGAATGTTCCATATTTAATGTTACGTACTCTTCAATAATGTCAAGTTGGTGGCGAATGTTACGGACTGCATGGGATGAGTATGTAATCCCCATACTGATTGCTCAATATCTTCACATCAGTGGAAGGGAGCATTCCAGTTCGCAGTACTACGCTGTGATCCTCATGACTCAAGACTGGTTTAAATTTACGCTTGTAGCGGTGTAGGATTATGTACCTTTGTTGTTTCTTCCACTGGTCTCAGCTGTAGATGATCTGATTGTAGCGAACCTTGTAACGTCAGGCCACCATTTTGTCCTACTTGTGCAGCATATGTAGAGAAAGATGCCTGAAAATAAAAAAGATTGTATTAAGTTTACGTTTCAAGGGAGGAGAGGGAGGAAAGTAGCGACTTACCATTTTAGTTGGATAATATAACAGGGATGTAGAGAGGAGAAGTGCGGTCCGCACTGTACGATTCAACGATGGAATGATTCTCACTGTGGAAGGCTCTCTATTTATAAAGGAATGCTTGATTCTCATTAGACAACAATCCTCATTGGAAGAATAGCATCAAGTTGATTCCCACTCTCACCGATGCTTCATTCACCCGCTAGCGCTCATCGTCTCCTTTCACCGTCTCGACTAAAGCTCTATTGTATTCTTCCGTGATAGGTGTGGTAAAATACGGGTGGGCAAATGTGTGTTCGTCGCGCCATTGATAATAATACTCCAACAGTAGGCGACCATGCTTGAATACGCGCCTTGGATATTTCAGCAAAGTCTCATCAATCAATTTCCTACTTTGAGCCACACTCATGAATACAATGTGGCAGACAAGCTCGTTGGGGGGAGGGTGTGGGCATACACCAATGGTTGAATGTAGTCGTAAGCATATTCATCATTCATCATGAGTTGGAAAGCCTATCACTGAAGGCAGCTCGACATACGTCCTTAGAGTCACCTAAACAATGTCCTCCATGCTCTGGGAAACTACCTGCGCCATCGGCTAAATCGCTCCTCTCGTCGTCAAAAGAATGTACATAGCTCATGCACTCCAACTCTCTCAGTGCTGTAGGCGTATTTTATGCCACCCACCCCTACGCTCCTCTGGTGTTAACTTTCGTCTAGCAAAAAGTCGTCATGAAATTTCAACGACGGAGTAAAAGTTTGAGATGATACACTCCTGGCAAACTAACTCATGAAGTAGCTTTGCTGTGATACATTTCTATCTGTAAACACACAATTATGGCAATGTTAAAGTGAATCTAAAACTTTTCAGCTTATTAATTGTTCATCGTTGCATCAACGCTTTAACTCGTGAACAGTTATAATTTTATTTTAATTTACACTCAGTCTAACTTGTAAACTAGTAAATCTTGCGATCTTATTTTTACAAACAGTTATACCTCTATTTCTAACATACACACTATTGAATCTTTATTTCTAACTTGTAAACTCTTGAAACTTTATTTTGATATACAAACAGCTAAAACTTTATTTCTAACGTATACACCATTGAAACTTTATTTTTAACTTGTAAACTCTTGAAACTTTGTTTTTGATATACAAACAGCTAAAACTTTATTTCTAACGTATACACCATTGAAACTTTATTTTTAACTTGTAAACTCTTGAAACTATATCTTTCATTTACAAATAGTAGAACGCTTAGTCTAACTTGTAAATCTTATGACCCTTCATATGGGTGATGATGGTAGATGAAATAGTGTTTTATAAAATTAAGATAGCTTACACTTCTGATACAGGGATAGCAATCGACTGCGATCCATGTGTAAAGAGCTTGTTTGACTACGGAAGAGAGAAGTGTGTTATGTTGCGTGTGGCGCGTGAGTGTCCTCCCATTTCATTCCATTCATCAATTCGTCTCATTGATAGAGACAGGTAGAACTCATGGTTCTCATAACGTATGCAATGGAAAGTTTTAGGTAACATTCGACAGTTGGCTAAATGTCGCCCTGGCGCGAATGCATACTACGTTGAGACAGAGGCAATCACTTGCAAACATGACGCAGAGAGGTTTAACAAGATTGACCATTGCCGAATGTCCCTTGCGGTATACATAGCTACGGGTTTCACCGCCGCCCTTTACAGGAACGCCCGTCGAAAGGAAGTATTACACCGAACTTCATTAGCAACGTTCAAGTTGACTGATAGCAGATTCAACTTAATGATAGTATTCGCCAGTCCGAAGACTGCCCAGGGCAAACCGCGAGGAGGTTCTATCATGTCTTGCCCCATGGTGGCCCTTAAGAGAGCCGATGGTTCGTTCTCGTCGTATCTGAAAATAGAAGGAAAAATAGATGAAATATATTCAAGTGATAGAGATGATATTAACTTACCATAAGAGAAATTTAGCCGGTCGTTTCTCGCGACCCCTTCGATGGTGATGGTTGAGGTAAGTATTTGGCCGGCAGTTTCCGCTTCCGGTGGCGCAGCTCCTTTATTTCGCCATCATGCTTTATAGAGACATGGAGACAGCGCATCTCCGCCATTGCTCCCTCGTAGCACTCGAATGTGGAATCCAAATCCTCACTCTCAAGGATGATGCTTATGTCGTCGACGATTCTGCTCTTGATGATGGGAATGTGGAGCGCGTGGTTAGGATTGTTCGTCTCTCTTCTTTCTTCTGACTCTCAGTCAGGCTAGTCTTTAATTGCTCAATTTTTAAATTTGATACCTCTTCTTCAGCTTTTAATGATTTTATGTAAGTCGCCTGCTCAGTAACGCGTTTTTCGCTGGCAAGCGCCCTTTCGCGGAAAGATTCTAAATTGATCACTTGTGTCTTGAGGGCCCGAATCTCGGCTACCTGACCCTTCAGGTGGAAATTGTCATCCCTAAGGGCCGAACATTCATTTTTGTAACGAGTGAGCTCATCTTTTAATTTTGTGAGTGCATATTCCTGGCTCACTTTTGCGATCTGGGTATCCTTATTCCAGCTGTTCGTCTGCTGCTTAATCCCCTTCTTTACTGGGGAAGGTGCGATTACTTTCTTTTTCGGGGAAGACTGATTTGTTGGTTTTCCTATCTCTTCCGTGTCTTTAGTAATGACGACCTCCTCAGAATCGGAGTCATCTGAGCTGTCCAAATCGCTTAGTGGGGCCTTCTCTTCTGCTGTTGATGAGGTAGTGGCCGAAGCAGCAGGCTCCAAAATTGTTGCAATAGCCTCTTGTAGTGCTGCGTCAAGATCGACTGTTTCTTCGTTGAAGAAGGGTGCGATCACTTTGCCGATGTCTGATGTTATGTAATTGTTTGCCTTTTTGAGCGGACAGTCGGCGTGGGCGATGTAAAATTCCTCATGCTCTTTGCCTTTCAAAAATTTCAGGCAATGTGTACAGCCGGAAATAACGGCTCTTTCCTCGTGGAAGTGAGGCGTATTCTTGTACTTATTAATGTGACGTTTGAATTCGCCACCCCTCTTTATTTCTCCGCAAGAGCACTTTTTAAATAAAAATTTTGAGTTGCCTCCCATTTTGTAACTTATGTATCTGTAAAGGAAGGATGAAATAGAATTACTAACAGGCGACATTGGCAGTCATTCTTATAATCATACAGCTAAATTGTGAGATTGGTGGAAAGTGTCGGAACCTTTGAATCCGTTACAGGCATTACTCAGAGGGGATCTTATCCCAACTCCAAGCCTCGGCCCACAAATCCAACCTCCCGCGGACAGAGCGTGCGTCATAATCACTGTGTTGGTATCCGGACCCCGATTTTGAACATGAAAATCAGTGGATTGTTTACAAAGGTTGCAAATTCCAAGCCGAAGCTTGCCTCCCACAACTTTATAAATGTCTTAGTTGAATTCAGAAGGTTTGAAAATCCCGAAAATTGCCAAAAATAGCGAATTTAAATTTTTCAATTTTTTAGAACTACTTATGAAATTTATAAGTAGTTTATCACTTAGGGCAGGTCAATAGCGACGAACCTTTTTTGAATCAAGTCAAACGGACTTGTAGAAGCAAAGTTACAAGCCTTTAAAGTTTTGGAGTCTTTTATGGCCTGGAGACGAAGGCCATCTCCTGGCTAACCTCTAAGTCTAACGCCTTAGCTGATATCAGCAATGAAATTTTCTAAGTCGGTTTCTTACAGAAACTCGGGATTTGGAATGTCCGAAGCTATCATCGAGCTCAGAGAGACGACTTACCGTTGACTATCTCTCGTATTAATGACAAGTCTCTCTCGGTTTCCCAGCTTATATAGTGTGTGGCGATTCAGCTGATGACGTAACACCCATCATCCAACACTAAAAAACCCGTCTATCTCCGGTTCTAGTGCTCCGATTGAGCTGGAAATACACCATTTCCATGTAGAATTTGACGCTGAATCCGAATCTGGCCTCCGTTTTCCCATCCGATGCTTCGTTTTGGCTCTACAGTAGGCAGCCATCGCAAAAATTCTAACTCTGTCGTTTTTCCGAAAAAATGTTGAACATTTTTCTCGCCGATTGACTTGAAACTCTCCGATTGACTTGAAACTCACCATACATATAAAGAATTTCACGCTGATTCCAAATCTGGCCTCCGTTTTCCAATCCGATGCTTCGTTTTGAAGCTAGAGCCCAAAACGTCCCAAATTCTAACTCTGTCGTTTTTTCACCAATGTCCCAAAATCTTAAATGGCGTCTCACATCTAAACGAAGACAGATAGGAACAAGCCGATTCTTTCATTGAATTTGTCTCACTCTTAGCTTTCAAACAAGCTATCGCACGACAAAATCCGTCCACTGGAAGCCAAAATCGAAGCAAGCTGTCCAGAGGGGGGGGGACGTCAGCGAAATTTCAGAATTTGATGAAAAATGTTTTGGTGACGGTCCCAGGTCGAAATTCCACACTTTGGAAAATTTTCAAATTTTTACCCATACAAAGTCACTCTGACACTTAGGATTTTTTCAGGTAAGCGAGCTCCGACCTAAAATCTTGTAACCGCTCTAACTTTTGAACGAAGACAGATAGGAACAAGCCGATTGTTTCACTGAATTTGTCTCACTCTTAGCTTTCAAACGAGCTATCGCACGACAAAATCCGTCCACTGGAAGCCAAAATCGAAGCAAGCTGTCCAGGGGGGGGGGACGTCAGTGAAATTTCAAAATTTGATGAAAAATGTTTTGGTGACGGTCCCAGGTCGAAATTCCACACTTTGGAAAATTTTCAAATTTTTACCCATACAAAGTCACTCTGACACTTAGGATTTTTTCAGGTAAGCGAGCTCCGACCTAAAATCTTGTAACCGCTCTAACTTTTGAACGAAGACAGATAGGAACAAGCCGATTGTTTCACTGAATTTGTCTCACTCTTAGCTTTCAAACGAGCTATCGCACGACAAAATCCGTCCACTGGAAGCCAAAATCGAGGCAAGCTGTCCAGAGGGGGGGGGACGTCAGTGAAATTTCAAAATTTGATGAAAAATGTTTTGGTGACGGTCCCAGGTCGAAATTCCACACTTTGGAAAATTTTCAAATTTTTACCCATACAAAGTCACTCTGACACTTAGGATTTTTTCAGGTAAGCGAGCTCCGACCTAAAATCTTGTAACCGCTCTAACTTTTGAACGAAGACAGATAGGAACAAGCCGATTGTTTCACTGAATTTGTCTCACTCTTAGCTTTCAAACGAGCTATCGCACGACAAAATCCGTCCACTGGAAGCCAAAATCGAAGCAAGCTGTCCAGAGGGGGGGGGACGTCAGCCGAAAATTTTTTCTCTCCGATTTCGCAGGAAACATCCTTCCTAACCCAAAATTTCACGTAGATTCCGAATCTGGCCTCCGTTTTCTCATCCGATGCTTCGTTTGGGCGCTACACACCAAAACGTCCCAAATTCTAACTCTGTCGTTTTTTCGAAAAATGTTGAAAATTTTTTCTCTCCGATTGACTTGAAACTCACCATACCGATGCAGAATTTCACGCTGAATCCAAATCTGGCCTCCGTTTCCAATCCGATGCTTCGTTTTGAAGCTACAGCCCAAAACGTCCAAAATTCTAACTCTGTCGTTTTTCGCCAATGTCCCAAAATCTTAAATGGCGTCTCACATCTAAACGAAGACAGATAGGAACAAGCCGATTCTTTCACTGAATTTGTCTCACTCTTAGCTTTCAAACGAGCTATCGCACGACAAAATCCGTCCACTAGAAGCCAAAATCGAAGCAAGCTGTCCAGAGGGGGGGGTGGGGGGGGGGACGTCAGCCGAAAATTTTTTCTCTCCGATTTCGCTGGAAACATCCTTCCTAACCCAAAATTTCACGTAGATTCCGAATCTGGCCTCCGTTTTCTCATCCGATGCTTCGTTTGGGCGCTACACACCAAAACGTCCCAAATTCTAACTCTGTTAAAATTTTGAAGAAAAATTTTTTCTCGCCAATTGCCTTGAAACTCACCCTACCGATGCAGAATTTTACGCTGAATCCGAATCTGGCAGCCATTTCACCATCCACGACAACCTAGACGGTCGCCCACGTCAACCTAGACGGTCGCCCACGTCAACCTAGGCGGTCGGCCACGTCAACCTAGGCGGTCGGTCACGTCAACCCATACGAGACCAACACATCCGAGTCTCACACTCTGTCGTTCCAGAGGGGGGGGGGGACTCAGACCCGAAGCACCACGGCGGCCGACCACGACACTCTGCCGTTCCAGAGGGGGGGGGGGAGTCAGCGATGGCGGCCATCTTGCGCTATCTGGTGTTTGTCACTTCCTTACTACTATTGTCTTTGGTTGTGATATTTTGCTGTTACTCGCAGGTAGTTTGTGATATTATCACGTTCAAGAAAATACTCTTTTTACAAGGCAGAGCATTAAAGTAGCATATCCGTCGAATTGCTAATTTAGCAAACATCACTTCTCCAAGGTTATAATGACACAGGGGATTTTGTAGAATGCCATTATTCGGTCTGCATTGCTATCATGATCACTCAATTCCGTGGCAATTTCTTCAAAACTGCAAAAGTTTGCTTATCTACCACCGGCGCTGTGGCCTTGTGGTAGAGTGTTTGCTCTGCGTCCGGAGACTTGGTTCAAATCTTGGTCGGGTCAAGCCTAAGACTTTTAAAATAGGTACGCTCTGCATTCTTGCTAAACACTCAGCACGAAAAAGAATGAGGGTGGTAAATGAAAACTCGGCCACATGGAAGAAAAGCTCCGTGCCTAATGTGCTTCCGAGTATAAACAACGTTCATTTATTTATTTTTATCTCACATTTCGTACTGAGTCTCAACTCGAGTTCATCTGAGAAAATCAAAACTGCATGCATGTTGGAGTTACTGAGTTTCTGCTCTACCTAATGTACTTCCTCCATGTTGGGAACTGTTCCTTAGGCGCTGGAATTATTGACTTATGCATTTAGCTTTAAACATTACTTTAGCTGAAATGTAGCTTCCAGAAGTTCGAAGCCTATGTGTCAGGTCGCGGTCATCAACACAATAATTTGATGAAACAAAAAAATTTATGTTGTAGCTGAAGGGGCCTGATCGGTGAAATATTATTCTATATTTCTGAAAATAAGTGCATTTTAGATAAATATTTTTGAGAAGAAATTTTTGCAAGAAAAAAGAGCGAAATATTTCCCTACGTAACGGTCATAATCTATTGAGCATTCTCAAGTGTACAGATAAAAATAAATGACTGAATTACGTACGGTACATGAATTGATCAAAAGACTTGACAATCGTAGAGTGGAAACTAGGCTGAAGGGAAATAAGTAAAGTGGAATTGGTCGCACTGGAATTGTAGGTTATGCGCTCTCATCAGTCATCACAGAGATCCGATATTCTTCAACTCTTCAGAATAGGTGTAGCGCAGAGAATCCCACGGAGCTCGCATCGCACAAGGCACATTTATATTGGTATAGTTCGCGCTGCTGTTCACAAGGACGTGTTTCTATGCTGGGTATATAGCCATCGATGAGATCTTGCCAACTGTTGAAAATTGGTTTGATTAAAAGACCAATTTGCACGTTGATGTTGTGAAGTCGTCGTCGCGCAAAGATAGTAGATCGCTCATCTTGTACAGTAAAATTAGTATTGAATCTGGCTTTTCTTTTTCAGTCTTACTTTCATCCATAGAGTAAGCATTTAATAGGTAGAGTGTCGAGAGTCAAAAGAAAGATAGTATACAGTTAAATTTTTTATATCAAAAGATTCATTTTTTTGCGGAGATAACGTTCCTACGGTTTAAAAAAATTATTGATCAATTTTTAGGAAGCTAAAATTTTGCAAATTTTTCCTTCACTTATATACTGGCGACATAGACCCACTATAAAGTAGTATGAAACTTATTAGATATCAAAGAGATGAGCATTTGCTAACAGACACCATAATTTAGCGGAAATTAAGCTGATTATCACGGAAATTTCATGAACCGCATTATAGGGCACATCTTCATGAGAAGTCAAGATCTTATTGTGCTTTCAAGGTTGAAATTTCTGGTTTCTAATTCAATGTTCATCGCATAACTATATGATTCACCAAATTTATATTTTCTTTCTTGAATCTGATAATAGCAATGTGGACCTATTTACATTTTTAGGTCAATTATGATCTGTCTTTGATTATGCTGCTTTGCTCTTTCACTGGCAGGTTTTGTGGTGTGATCACGCTTTAGAAAATAATCATATTATTGAGGCTGAACATCAAAAAGAGTAGCCCATCGAATTGCCAATTGAACAGAATCACCTCTTCCAGGTTGCGGACAGATGATTAAAAAAACTATTTCTTTGAAAAAAAATACTGATTCATCAGACTCTTTTTATTGTCATTCAAATAAGACTTTTTGTTAGGAATCTTCTAGAGACTTTTCAGCGACCGAAGAGTTCCGAAGCAATGTTCTTTGACTAGCATATTATAACAGACAGTTCTTTAATCGAATCAGTTATCATCCCGGCGACGTATGATGGTGCGTTTGAAAGTGAACCAATCAAAAGGCCTATTGATAATCTGCTACAATGAATTGCTCTTTTAAGATGGACATGGTTAACCCATTGCAGTCTATTGTTCCATTGTTCTGACACTCTAATGTGTCCCTATAACTTTAAGCAGGCACCATACTATTTAAAGTTATTGTGTTGACCTCAGAGCCGTTTAACGCTGTATTCAAGTGAATGATCAGGTTAGCGAAGTGAATCCCAAAATCTCTGTCGGTCATGTGCAAGCTGTTCAGCGTCTGAGGTGAGACAGTCGAAATCTGAGGTCCAGGCATGCGGCGACTCAACATCTTTGCTATTGGGTCACGGGTAAGTCGTTCAATGTTTGTCATTAGTGGTCAACTACGGACATAGGTTGATGTAGACGTAATCGGCAATCTCATCAACCAAAACAAGATGGAAAATTTCTAGTTTGAAGTTTGATGAATTGTTACTCTCTGTCTCTACGTGTCCATAATTCATACCTGGTCGACTCAAAAAACGCCAGCATGCAGTGAAAATTTATGTATCAGAAGATTCCGTTTTTACGAAGATCGCGTTCCTGCCGTCCAAAAATATTTGAACACTTTTTAAGAAGCTAAATTTTCATGCATAACAAATGTTCATTGGCATTCAGATCAATTTTGAGAAATTGTAGCGATAGGAAAAGTGATCAGCTATTACTTCATTATATCTACTTTCAAGCTGAAGTTTTTCGTCAAGTAGAGATTTTTGAAAATAAATGCCAATTACATAGTGTCAAGTCAAGTCAAATAGAATTGTATTTAAGTGGTGTATTCAACTAAGAATATAGCTATGTGTAGGGAAGGGTGGGGCGCATTGAACTTGTTTTAAACTTTTCTCGACGGTTTGAATGTACTAAATCAAACGAATCAAAATCAAACTCAGATGAAAAGCTGAGGGCGTTCAAAGTAATCTCTAAATTGTTGGACGTTTCTGGGACGTTTCATCTCTTCATAACTTGAATTTGAATTTTTTGCCAAAGCGATTTCAATGTGCCGTAAGTGTGTCACTTATCTGTCAATCGCTGACAGTGTACCCTAATCACTGCTTTTTCTGTAAATCAATGAGTGTCTTGTAATCATGCACTCTAAGCTATATATACTTGATTTATTCATTTTGACTCTGAATAGAGAAAGTGGAATAGAGAAAAGGGGCAAGAAGGGTATCTGTTATTTATTTTTAGCTGGGGCGTCAAGAAGGAAGTGCTCAGGTTCGCATGCTAGGCACCGCTCTCGGCCCACTACTTCAGAGGGTCCGCACAAGAGGCGGCTGATGCTCGTGGCTCGGTCACGTGTTGGTCAGTTGTATCATTTTATAACTGGTATTCCGCAATGTTTGAATTCACCAATTGCAAATTTATGAATTTTTCAGAATAATGAATGGATCACTAAACTGTATTGTGATGAATAGTCCACAGAAATTACTCATGCATAGCTACTCGAAACATTATTTTCGTTGCACCTTATTCTTGCTTTATCTGACTATCAGAGATTGCTCAAACTTCAAACAAAACGCTTCTATGGTTTAAGCCTACATATCAAATCAGCATGAAAATTTCTGTCAATGTAGTAAATGCACTATTTTGTTAGCATGAGAATTTTTATGGCGACTGATCACAAATCTGTAGAAATAGACAAATGTGAAAACATGTGGATAAACTGCGCAGTAGTCACCAGTACATCAACATCCTATCATATACTGGAAGCCATGTCGAAATCTGATATTTCTCAAGGATAAGTGCTCAATCTAATCCATCAGTTTGAAAACATAAATAAAAAAATTCATCTTCAGAAGTTTTGTCATAAATTGAGTAAAGGGGAATCAAACAACCAGAGAACAATACGTGAAAGTTCCTATCAAATGGGTAAATCCCCTTTATTTATACAACAACAATTTGGACAATTGTTGTCTTTTCAACTTTGCAACTTCGTTTTCCTTGAAAATTAGCATGTGTGGTCAATTTTTCACGCTGAATTCGAAAATCATAGCGGCGACCACACCAAATGAATATTTATACAAGTTTTGTATTTGCACTACATAGCCTATTACCAGGTGTCTTCTGACCGATTATATTGTGTTCTCGGTCAGATGGACATTTTGGCCGCTTTACGAGATTTTAAAAATGACAATCATTGTCTAAAAGTTCGCATGCATTATTGCATTGTGGCCCCTGATAATTCTGTGAGTTTTCATGAGATCCGGATAAAAAAGTGGTTTCAGCATAAAATTGAAAATTTTGAAAAAAAAATCAAAAAAGTCTGGTCGAAATAATACAGGTCATTTTTTAAATTCACAATTGCTCAATTGTGATGATCCATAGTTGATCTTTTCCATTTGATGCAACAACTAGACTCACAAATGATGTATTTCTTCGTATAAGGAAAGTAAAAATATAATTTCTAAGTTGAGGAATGTGCCATCGGTCAGAAGACCCTTTTTGGGGGACCAACAGGCTAATTGACGAAAAAATCCCAAATAAATGTAAAATGCAATCTTGAATTATAGTTTGGTAAATGCACGTTCATGCGCTTTCACGTGATACATAACTTCATATGATAAATTTAAGTATATCACAACGAAATTTCTTCCTTTAGATAGAAGTACACCTATGACTATGCGGACAAGGCCTTTTTTGGTGCATTTTTCTGCCTTAGGCTAAATTTTATCATAAAGAAAAAGAATTGATTTTATCTTGAATTTATCATGACCGAAAAGAGAGATCCCAAGGATCAAGATGAAAAAAAAAATCATGAAAATCCGATATCAAACGAAGGATTTTAGCAGGCTCAGAAGGCATGTTCTTTGACAAAATGTTATGCCCATGTAAAATGGGATTTTTACTCACATTTTAAATAAACGCAAGCCGACGTCTTCCAACAAACTTATTACTCTCAAATTCATGGTGTTTGGTACCACGGTCATAAGTTTTCGGTGTGTATACTCTTTTTGAATGGTCCACTCTATCATCCATGCAGTATGAAACAATTAAGGCAAAATTAATCATAATATACTCAACAATTGGAGTTGCAACTTTTAGGCTTTAGAAAGTACAGTTTAAACAAATACATATATACCGAGATATCATGTTCATGCATTATAACAAGTCTATATAATAACATGATTTTATAGACTTGCACGTAATATTGATAGAAATGTTGTGCTCCATGTTAAAAGTCGATTTACCTTTGTTTTTTTTGTCCACACTATCATCCGATCTCAATTTCAAATAATGCCGTGTATTGTCCCATATGTCATCAACGAGTTTTTTGTTTCAGGATTTTATCAAATAACAGAAGGATGTTCCTCAAAGCAATCAATTTCTCTTTTCCAGAAACTGGTAATATACATTCCTGATTGGTATTTTCCTATCGCTGTGGTCATGCATATAAACATAGGCCATGCAAGTTGACATTGACGGACAAACGTGTTTGAAATTGAGGAAGAAATTGGAATCATAAGATGAACTACCAACCATCCAATCAGTTCATATACATTTTCGCAAGTTCAAATCAAGATCAATTGTAGTCGAAATACCACAAAATGGTCAGAGTGAAGCGACAATGGAAACCAGAAATAAAGCACCATCGCTAATATAACTTTTCGTCAAAACTAACTAAAACTGCTTCAACGACTATTACCAAACACTTTCTGATGAGACAAGCACTTTGAACTGAACAGAACAATTTATGTTGGCCAGTACAGACAGAAGAGCATATAGGATGGCCAGAATAGAACCCTACTAGAGCGGATATCTATCTTCCAATGAATCAAAACGACAATGTAATGTGATGGCAGATGCACGTTACTTACCATGGTGAATGGACTTTTAGAAAGTTTCTTTCCAAGAAATGAAAGGTTTTAGGTAGTACCAAAGTTTACTATTTTGAGAGAACCTCTACAACTTCTTGAATCAGCTTTGTTTTATTTCAATTCGAGCATGCCCACTATGACCAATAGTTGGACGTCCCTTATGAGTAATTTCTCAACAATTTCACGTAAGGATGAAGACATGTAAGCCTAGGAAAATACGTTTTAAGTAGGACCTTAAATGCGCCTAAGAGTGAGCGAGAATTTTCTCTACCTGACCCTTATCGTCAAAGCACCTAGGATACGTACAGCAAACGATTCCAGAAAGTCATTCAGGAATTCCTGGGGATTTCGTCGACCAAACCAGATGGATTTTGTGGCATTGAACAGAGAATACTGACAGAATCGCTTTGTTTTTTCCTATCGCAGAATGACCGGCATTCCATTTATTGAGTGTAATATTCCCTTAAGTTGAACGTCCAGGCCTATCCGGAGTCTCCAAAAACACCAACATCTCAAAAATATTATTGAAGCATTTAAGTCCTGTTGAATTATGAGCTATATGAATTTTTCTCATGGAAATTCTCAACTATCATAAAGGCAACAGTCAAAAGATTTTCATCATGAAGTACAATGTCTCAAACTCCTTAAGCGCACTGATAAGTGAATTCCGTGCAAGCAACTCGGCCAAAGACGAAATCTCAGCACTTGCCATATTCCCATCAACGCCGTGGTCCTGACAGCAACATCTTATACCCATCATCTCAAAATGTGATCGAATGAAAATGAGTGATAGCCAGAGTTATCAAGGAAGAAACACTTTTCAATGTCTGATTTCTTACTTCTTTGCATTCGCCGGCAATTTATTAAGACTGAAAAACCCATCTCCAAATGACACTTTGAAATTTGATCATGTCCTACTTCAAAAAGATCCACAAAGCGAAAAAAGAATGTTTGTACAACAATGCATCCACAGAAAACCGACTTTTCACTTTGCTGAAGTTAGTGAGGTTAGAATGGATAGTAAGACCGCTGTCACAACAGAAGAAGACACATTCTTTGCGTAATTTCATTCTTCATGAGACGTCTTCCATAAGGCGTGATGAGACGATTTTCATACTGCTGTACTTCTCCGCCTTCCATCGTCCCATCTTCTATCTTTCACCTACCGTTACTGTAAACTCTAGGGCACGAAATTTAGGTATCAATTCTAAACCAACACAAGGCACGAGTAAGGCACGAAGTTCATAGTGCCGAGTTCGTGCCAATTAATTTTTACTTCGATTTTCAATTGAATAAGCAACATACTTGTTTGTGGTGCCTGTTAGTTGCCTAGAGGCGCCTAACTGGTAACTCCGAGGCACTAGAGATGCAACTCAACTAAGGTACTCAACTGGCACGAAATTTTTCGGGTTCGAGCCTAATTTAGTGGCCCTATATCAGTGTATACAGTGGAAGGGAAATCCATTCCGATACAGTCACACTATTTTCGCTATTTACCGTTGCTATGACCACTGTCTTGATCCTCGTCCTCGTTCAACATTGTGAACAAAGACTTTTTCTGATTGCTTCTCTTCACACATCGTGGCTATGATTGACGAAGGGCGTATGAACAAAAAAGCATGGTTTGAGATAATCGTTTTAAAAGTTTTGGGTAATTTCGTTGTACAATATCTCAACCCACTATTCATCCATTTGTCTTGATTTTTGATTTTAAGTAATTTTTGGAATTTCAAATCGATTGCTCTACTAATTTGCTACGAATCATTAATTACACGTAATACCGATTTTAAAACTATGTAAGTAAATCGCCCTTTGTAAGCATAAAATTTGAGCGAAATAGTAACATACCCCCATCATACGCCTCTTTGTAAAATATTTTTTGGTTAATTTATGCTTTTAATGGGGCGTATATCGAAATTTTCACAATGACAATTCTTATACACATAATAAGTCAGCACATGGGAATCAATGAAGGACGATATTGTGGACGTTAATATACGTGTACAATGTACAACCATTACAAAATTCACTGATTGTCACGTACACATGTGTGGCAAACACCAAATGTATTGGAAAATTGGTTGGATATCACCTATCAAGTCAAATATGGACCATCATCTTGCGTCATTAATGTGGTATTGAATTACATATACCTCTTATGACCTTGATTCCTATTTAACAGCACCGAAACCCTGAAAACTCACGGTCGTCATGATTTTGGATGAATGAATTAGTTCTTAGTATGGATTTGGTAAACGCAAACTAAGCAGGGTTTTGAACAACTATTAATTTTTGACCTTGATTGGCAAATTGCAGAACTGAATATACTGCATCGCTTCGCGACATTTTGAAACGACACACCTCACTGGCTTGTAAAGGCTCTTTTTCACTCCAATTCCACGGATTTTCACCTTTTTCCCCATAGATACATTTTGCATGTCATGGATCACTCATTATATTTTTCGACATACCGAGATTTTCCAGTGTACAAGCCAATCAATGCACCATACTGTACATATTAGCAATGATTTGTTGATTATCAAACTTGAGGGAAAGTCCGAAAACGAGAGACTCGATAAGATATTTTCCTGAAGATTAGTCCTCTTTGTAGCTATTATACTTGAAAGGCTTGTAATGAATAGCAATCGCGCACAAACCTCTTCGTTTACGGGCTTTACCAACAAGTTTGATAAATTAAATGTCTGGCTTTTTCCCTGCACTATTTTTAACGTGAAATGTTTGTTGATGTTCCGATCGTCTTAGATGATGGCCGTCAACTGAGATGGTACTCTCTAATAATGTCTCGTAAGAGCTCTTGCAACCACTGGATTGAAGAGTTCCTCGTTGTGCAAATGATGAGGCTCAAAACAACGTATTTTTATTTTTTTCATAATGGTCTAAGAGATTTTTTGCGAAATGAAATATCGTAAGCGGATCATGCTGCATCCCGATTGTGCATGTCACCAAATCAGAAGTGGTCGATTAGGATTAATACATTGGAGCATTTTTTCGATTTTTAGACCTAGTTATTTTGATTTGTTCTACATGATCATGATTCAATTGAAAGAAATTTGTCAGTTTTTGAACCCTCTGTCCTTCAATGTTAATTATCATTAATCCACAGAAGTATTTCTATTGTCTATTGACAGAAAGGGCCTTGTTTGACATCATCTTATGTGAAAGATGCAATGGCTTGGTACAGGAATATTGCGGAAAATTACCGGTAATCATTTATCTGGACATTGGAGTCCTTTTTATTGAATTTTGATTTAAAGAACTCTCGTCTGTCGTTTTCTTCCGGACAATAATGTGATTACCAGTGAGTGGAAGTCATGAGAACAATTGACTGGTGTTTTGTGATCACTTCCTTTATCGTTTTTGTTTAAGATATCACGCAAATAACATCATAAACTCTCCACCTACCATTTTCTATAAAAACTCCTTGTATTCAAGAAGAATGTACATAAGCCCATGCGTACAACATCATAGTCGCCAAACTGTGCCCTACTTGACGAGGGATAAGTACATAGATAGTACATATAAAATTCAAGTGTTCCGCACGCTCGAATAGAAACCAATGGATAGTTACATGGTATAATTCAGTGTTATAATAGGAAACATGGATAGGTACATGTATAATTCCAAAGTGTTATGAAAAGGAACCTGTATGACTTCTGTCTTGATGAGATGTATTCAATTAATGCTTTCATTACTTTCCGCGGTTTCGGTTTCGGAGACTCCAGTTTTTCGTTACTTACGGGTAGCTAGTCATTACTTTTTGACTCTCGGACGGTATTCTGGACACCGTTGGGCACTATAGAATCAAGTCAGACGTTTTTGACGCATATTGAATATTTGACTCACGATTGCATAATAAGTTGGAGGCGCCCCCCGAGAAATCTTGCCATTCCCATCCCAAAAAATAATCACTAGATGCCCCCCACCGATCCCAACCACCATAACGGACCAAATCTAACAATCAACTACCCGTCTTACTCTTCATATTTTTAGGTTTGCATGCAAATATGGCCTGTGGTAGAATCAGAAAGGGTACTGGTGACGAGGTCCCTTTAGAAATTTATTATTCAATGATAGTCTTTAATAGGCGACATAATCTTAATTGAATGGATAAATTTCAGGTGGCCGAATTCCATGACTATATAGTAGGGTGACCGTATGTCTGGCATAAATGCATAATATTATTCCGAGAAATCTAATAGATATTAGAATATTTGTAGTGATTATGATATATTTATATATAATTATATATTTATATAAATTATTGAGATTTATTATATATTAGATATTATAATCGAGAAAATATTTTTTTCCAATATATGTTAGACATGAGATAGGAGTACTAGACGATTTGGCAAAGAACTCTCAGCATTTTTAGTTCGTCGCTAGCGACATGCAGAAAGTTTGCAAAATGCAGTAAAAGCAGTAAATGAACTGCGTCAACTGCTAGGGAAGTTGCCATACAGACCTAGAATTATTCATCTGATAAATGGTCAACCTTATTCACAATAATGTAGCCAATAATTTGGCAGAAGCTTCGACAATGTTTCAAATTCAATGGTCTACAAATATTTAAAAATATTTGATATGTTCTGGGTGCAGAAATTAAACAAAGGGTAAGTAAAACGTGCCAAGTTCTCATACGGAGTTCTTTATTGGTCTGGAATCACAAGCGTGACATGTTAAGCATATGCCTAAATTCTCAGCGGTCGACGCGTGCGCGATGCCTATATCTCCTCTTATTTGGCCTTGAATAAAACGCGTCCCAGGGAAAGAAGTTTGCTCGCGGCCTCTTGCGAATTTTGCACAATAGCATTCCCATAGCAAAATTCTATACAGCTGAAATCAATAAAAATCATGAAAAATTGACAAACCTGCAATCTTGAGAGCACACATGAGCCTGAAGCAGAAAACTGTGAAAATGACCCTTTAGTTTGAGATGATGAATTGATGCACATACAGTAATAACGTGGGCAAAAAAGTAAAAAATGCCGAAACTACTCACTACGAAAAACATAGATTCTATCTGCAGTTTACAAATAGTGCTATGAATTGAATATTGAGGCCTATACTTTAACAAAGCTAGGCGACATCTTTGTCAATTAAGGTGCTTTTATTCGACATTCTTCTCTACAAGGTCACTTTGTTAACAGTTTACCCCGGTCCACCTTATCATTCTAATGCCTATGAAACAAAATTTCAACAATATCTAAATTGAAAGTCCATTTCCAGCCCCCTGAAGCAAAGTAGCTGCATGCTATAAAATAGTGTCATTTCTTTAATGGCGTTTACCACAATTCACGTTTTTGCAGTTGCTTCAATTACATATAACTTTTGGAAAGCGTGTATGGGCATGTTTCGCCTGTCTGTTCATTGGAATTTAAATGCAACATAAAATTGCCAACATCCTACTGCTACGAATATAAGCCTGCATAGTGTTAAATAGGTACATGTATATTCGCATTTGCAGGAATGGACAAGAAAATAATTTCATACTATAATACATTTCTACTATAAATTTATATTTTGCTTCAAATGAAAAAACGGCTCTATAGCAGTGAGCTTATAAAACACAGTAAAATCACGTTAACACCAGCAAATAATCTATAAATTAATTCATCGATTTAAGTAATACAATTAGCCTGATGCGTATGTACACAAACTTGGTTGGTTGTAGAGAAATATGGACCGAAAGGAAGGATGCTTGTCAAGAAGCAGTCAACTAGATAGCGGCATAGGAACGAAGCAGCAATGAGTTCTTGAAAAGGATCTTCTCCATTTCACATAGGCCTGCCGTGAAACAGATTTTGAAGCTGCATTTTGCTGTCGAAAGCATAGCGCAAATTAGTGTTATGCCTACCTCTCAGAGTAGCACATAATTTGATTACAAATCCAAAAGCAGACACCAGGAGAATAATATTGAATAGAAATGGTGCAATGGTTGAAATATATCTAGGACTGTAAAATTAGAGTTGCTGTAAATCACAGATGTACATCATTTAACTTGAGACAAATGTGGATCTAGGATAACTGAACTTTATTTTCCTCACCGGTGTTATATTTTCTAATAGAAAAAATAATACTGCTTTCAAATGGTAAATATACTTTAAATCAAATAGAGTGCTTTATTATCATACTCTAAGACAATAAAGCACTCAGACTTTCGGTCGAAATTGAAATTCGGTTGTATTGAAAGATTTGAGCAATGACTTATCTCATGTCATTGTTATAATAATGGATATGGCTTGCGGTTTGAATTTTAGCCTGAATGAGGGTATAGCCTATGCATGTACTTTTTCATGTACTGCGGTATCATCAGCCCGTCTCTATTTCTTCTTTCATCTCTTAAAAAGGATTCGTTATTTACACCAAAGTATAATTTGTTAGTAGAATTTTCCCATTGCTTCATAGTTATCAAAATTCATCTAGAAGGATAAAATCGACACTCTCTTAATGTCTCCCATTTTTGTTTGATCTCGCTCGTGCAGATTTCGAGATTTTTGAAAACTTAAAAGCCTAGAAAAATTTGTATTTTGACTGTGGAGGCCTGAACTAATGACAACATTTTGATAACGTTGGAGAACTAATAATGCTATTATCATTGTTCTGTGATACTGTAATACTAATATAGAACTACTATAATAAAGCACTTTAAATAAATACTATATTATAATACTAATTATTGTTTTTGGAATTCACACTATTTGATGAATACGATTGTCGCAAACAGACGATTCTTCATGAGCCAAAAGTACGTTGAGGTATCTTCTTAAAGAATTTATTGGCTATAAAATTGTAATAAAACTATGTAGGCTTACAGGACCGACGTTTCGCGTATTCACGCTTCTTAAGGGGCAAAAAAGCTAAAAACAATCAACAGAAAGTCAGTAGAGCGTCAGGAGGGACAAGCATAATTATTTACGCAGTGGGTTAAAGAATCCTACCTTTACAATAATTGGTCAAAATCTTTTGCAGAAGTTACCAGAAACATTTATAACGTTATAAGGAATTTTTGTTTTGCTTCATCTTCGAATTGACAATTTTATTATAGAAGAGTAGAAGTGCATGCCTGACGACAATTCTCTGAAGAAGGTTTACTTAAATAAAACTCGGAATCATTTCAACTACTGGACCCTATTACGTGAGCCTAAACATTCTTTTTGCCATTCCATTACAGTCGGGTGGTGTGTCATCGATTTCATTGTTAGTGAGTAAGTAGGGTTGTCCGCCGATATTTCACATGTCATTTTTCTATGAAAGTTATTTATATAGCTCCAATTCCAAATTAGACGGCCTTAATTGCATGATTAAGGCCGTCTAATTTGCTATGTGATACCATTGAGGTAGGAGCATTTCACCATCCATCTTCTCGTTCCCATTGAAAATGGCATTGAGGAGATTCCTATGTTTCGCAGTTATGATTAGTAGATATCTCAAGCTTGACATGCTTTAATGTTCTGAGCTGTATGGGCTCTGTAGAAAATCATCATTGATTTCAGTCATTTAGTCGAGCTATTCAGGGCAAGATGTCTATTAAAACCAAATTAAATGGAGCAGTTCCCGTTTAATACAAAGAAATTTCATTGGCAATTCAATGCATTACAAAAAGGCGGGCATTAAATGCCATTTAATGCCCGCCTGCAATAGACATCCACAAGTTATATAGCGCTTTATAACAATAAATAGAAAAGTCCAACATTCTTACATAAAAAACGAAAGTTTCATACCATCCTTTTCCAAAACAGCTACGGTATTTTTCCTTTTCACTTCTATTTCTGCATTGTTCGCAATTTCGACATCAATATTCCTTTGCATTAGATTCTCTTTTTTCTTCACGATTCTTATCCAAACACTGTGTAAGGGTATGTGATAGGCGTATTCGCTTTGAAACATTGATTTTCTTGGTATAATGGTCAATAGTCTCTAACTTCTCATGTCCCGTCACAATCTGAATGTCTTGCGGTGGAACCCCTACGTCGGACAGCGACGTAACAACAGAAGATCGTATACAATGATTAGTATATTTCATTGATAGCGAAGCATCTTTCGAGATGTTTTTCATCACATCATCTAGAGTATTCTTCCCGACAACCATTTTATCGGAATACCATCGTTCTGGTAAGAAATTCTTAAGTGGTTTTGGAAACAGGCATATAACTGTTGCTGGTCTCAGATCAATGTATTTTTTCATCAATTTGAATGGAAACTGCTCATCTTCTGGCTTTTCACACATGACAATGCGTTTTCTTTCGTTAGGTTTTTGTAATTAGTGCATTTTGACAACTGGGGTTTTTTTTAGGTCAACATACTGCAAACCAGACGTAGGACAAATTGAGAATATGACGGAATTTTTGTCGAGACCTCTTAGCCATTCTCGTCCGCGAAATCCGAAGTGCCAAATAATCTTGAATATAACTTCTCGTTGCAGTCTGACTGGATCACTTCGGTTGAAATATGTATTGATCAGTTTCATATCTTTTTCGTTGATGTCTTTATATCCCGATT
>CAJQUW010003975.1:0-60017 GCA_907163375.1 Prostheceraeus crozeri
CAGTACAGTACTGTGCAAAAAGATTGCCCCACCCTAAATTTTATGAGATATTCGGCGAATTATGACTTTAAGAAACGATAAGGTATCACATATTAGTATAACTACTTCGAAAACTTATCTTAGTGTTATCCTATCGTACTGACTATTGTAAATGCTTATTAGAATGCATTTTTAGCTGATTTCCTTTATGCTGTTGGTAAAATGCAAAACCATGTATACATTTATCAATTAACAATTCATAGAAACAAACTTAATTCACATGAGATATAGCAAAGTTCAGTAAGTCAACGGTCCACCTTTCGCCTTAATGCATTCTGCTACTCTTCGAGGCATCGATTCTATAAGTTTTTTGCAAATATCAGTCATTTCATTGGTTCGCATCAAGATGTCGAGGCATTGCTTGATGATGTCTTGCTTCGTCTTCACTTCATGTTTATTAATTTTTTGCTTCAAGATGAACCATAAGTTCTCTATAACGTTCAGGTCCGGGCTGTTCCCCGGCCATTCAAAAAGCCGCACTCTATTCAAACGCAAGAACTCCTTACACACTTTGGCGGTATGGCAAGGTGCCAAGTCTTGCTGAAGGATCCACGCCTCACCTTCCCACCAATCATGCGCCTGCGGTAATACTCTGCTTTCCAGAACTCGGAGGTACTGCTCTTTATTCATTGATCCATCTACGACATGGAAGCGCCCTGTACCTCGTATTGACATGCAACCCCATATCATTAGCTTTAAAGGATGACGAAATCGAGCAGCGAAGTGATCTGCTTTTCGAATCTCACCAACCGTGCATCTCACGAAGCGGGTCTGAAGTGGTTGGATC
This sequence comes from Prostheceraeus crozeri, assembly GCA_907163375.1. NCBI lineage: Eukaryota > Metazoa > Platyhelminthes > Polycladida > Euryleptidae > Prostheceraeus > Prostheceraeus crozeri. The sequence goes on from CAJQUW010003975.1 coordinate 827, forward strand.
TCTATGCATGTTTCATCGGTAAACATGACTTTTGACCAGTCATCAATATCCCAATGCCTGTGATCTTTCGCCCATCGAAGTTTTTTTTCTCGCATTGCTGGCGTTAATACTGGACTATTAATAAGCTGGCCGTCCTGCCTCTAAGAGTCTTCTCCGAACGGTAGAAGAGTCAAGTTGCACACCATAATCAGTCGCAAGCTCTTCAGCCAATTCTCTGGATGATGCACTAGGAGCGGCTTTTGATAACTTTACAATCTTTCGGTCTTCGCGCTCTGAGGTAACCCTAGGGCGGCCGTTATTGTGATAATCAGCTTCCGTGTTACCTCTTTCCTCAAATTTTTGAATGATACGATCCACAGTGCGACGATCTTTTCCCACTGCAGCTGCAATTTCCTGATGAGACATCGAACCAGATTGATAAAGGCCAATAATTTGACCATGAGTAAAATCGCTGGAGGTTGCCATTATCAGCGCACAGTGAAAACAAATGTCATTGATAAGACGATGCAAGATAGAAATCAGTATACCCACGCGTGTTGAATGCAGCATTGATGACAACTGTTGTCTCGATTCCCGCAATGATTGGCTGCTGCCTTGATTCAACTTAACATGACGCATTATCGCAAAGCAGTTAAAATGATGACGACTGTTGTCTCGATTCCCGCAATGATTGGCCGCTGACTTGATTCAACCAAACATGACGCATTATCGCAAAGTAGCTATGCTGATTAAACGTGTCGAACGACATAATAAATGTTTGTCTTTTCCTTCAGGCCTACCCCTCTCTATTTGATAGATTTCATAACTGTTAGTGTCACAGGCGATATACAACGCATGCAAAGGACTGTAACTGAATGAGGAAATGATGAAATTGATAAGCAGAGCCATTGATTTTGACCACATATCATTATAATTACCTATACATGTAAAAGAGCTGTTTCCATAGAATACTTGTGGGTGGGGCAATCTTTCTGCACAGTACTGTATAAACCCCCGACAACGTAAGTCTGATCACTTCATCGAAAGACGAGGTAAGAGACGGTCGTCGCTCTGAGCTCCCGATATCGGGTGTTTCAAAGGACTCTATCTTTTGAAGTAGGCAAGCTATCTTCTTACTTCAAAGTTTGTATGATAGAGTTTGATAGTGTCTTTACTACTGATAAAATTTTTTAAAAGTAGTATGAGTATTAAAATGCGGAATTTTTTAAAAATTCTTAATTTTCAGTTTCTTCAAAGTTTTAACATGTAGACTAAGGTTTCAAGTATGCTGAGTTCAAATCTACTATCAGATTTGAAATTTAACTAAGTCTAAGGCAGCTTTGAGGGGTTAGATCCCAGCTACTGATCACTACCTTTGACTCGGCGTTGCTGTTACCACTTCGGGGCAGTGACAATGATGTCTTCAGCTGTAAAGAGCGGGTATCGGGGAAGATCTCTCACTTCCCTAGTGATCAGTACAAGGCCTTCGGGTTGTCGACGGGATCGAGTGCCACTCACTACACTCAAATCTATCATTCCTCACTAAGTGTTATGCTTTAGGCTGTATACTACATGATTCCAAACTTATACAAAATTCATTATCTTACAGTTAACGATAAAATCGCAGCCATGGTCAATAATGACAAAAATAAGAAATTCCACATTAAAATGTGTGTATGCGGCCGAATTAACCGCCGAGACGGTCTCAAGGACCACATCAAGAAGGCAGGGGCCGACCACATGGTTATCCTGAGTAGGGTTGCCTGTGTGAAGTGCAGGGTGCTGTTGGTTGTTGGGCAGGAGGCCGAGTTTTATTTGAGGCATGGTGAGTGCACAGGAGGGTTGTTGACCGATTTGAGATTTGTGGAGTTGATGAATGCTGAGAAGGAGCGAATGTTGGGGAAAGAGGCCAAGAATGTTGTTGAGAATGCTAGTGGGAATGTTATTGAGAATGCTAGTGGGAATGTTGTTGAGAATGCTAGTGGGAATGCTGTGGAGAATGAGGTAGAGAATGCTGTGGCCGGTTTGAAGGCTGACAAGTGGCGGAAGAGAGTGTTTGAGAGTGATGATGAGGATTATGTGGATTTGGATAGGGAGCGAGTGAGGAAGCGTGTGAGGAAGTTGAGCTCTTCGTCGTCGGAGGTATCCGATATTGTCATTACCGACCCCCCGCAGAGCTCATCTTCCCCAATAGTGAAGGGTGGTGGGGTACGGAAGCAGTCGGCGCGGTGGGATGAGGACATGGAAAAGAAGCATGTGTCGCAGCAAGCGGCACATGCTTTGTTGGTTGATCGGTACGAAAGTTTGAAGAAGGTGAATGAGAGAACGTTGAGTGAGTTGAGTGAGCTGAAAATGAAGGAGGTGAAATGTAAGGAGGTGGCAGATGAGAATATCCGTATGAGGCGTGTTGTGAAAGAGTTGAAGGAGAATGTGCGAGTGTTTGAAGACAAGAATGATGAGCGAGAGAAGAGGACGAGTGCTGCAGAGAGGAGAATGGGAGAGGCAGAGTCGAAGTATGAGGAGTTGATGAAGGAGATGAGTGTATTGAGAGCGAGGAATGCTGAGTTGGAGAGGAGTGTGAGTAGGCAGGGTGATGAGAGAGAGTCGTTTGCGAAGTTGGAGTGCATGAGGAATGAGTGGAATCGTGTGAATGAGGACAGAATGTTTGAGTTCCACATCCCTATTCGGGATAACCATCTGGACGGTCAAGTCCTCGTCAACCAAAGCCTAGACGAGAGTATAATCTGCTATAATGGTCATCCGACTAAGAAGTGCTTACATGCCACACTCAGAATGCGCGGCCATTTACAAAAATTTTCAGTCAGGAAGCCCGTGAGACTGCCTAAGGATGACTAACTTGGTAGGTGAAAAGCAAATATGATAGCATATCCTATTCTAATACATATCATTTTCATTGCAGATCTTTTCCCTGCCTTCACTACCCCATCACGACACTCCCGAGAACGAACCATCGGCTCTCTTAAGGGCCACCGAGGGGCAAGACATGATAGAACCTCCACGCGGTTTGCCCTGGGCAGTCTTCGGACTGGCGAATACTATCATTAAGTTGAATCTTCTATCAGTCAACTTAAACGTTGCGTCGCGTTAGAGGGGTATATAAACCACTGCCTCTCTTTTCATTCCATTTCAATCATGCAGACGCCGAACAGTCAAGTCAGCTCTCCTCGCGGACCGCAGTTAAGGCCGCGAAATTTATTTGAGGAATTTGTCTGACTAGAGGAGCAAGACAGAGTCCACAATAATCTTGCTCGGATTGGCAATCCGATGACAGCAACTGTTGTCAATCCAACAGAATGGCGCTACATTCCACTTTTCAGCCACATACCAATTAGCATGGAAGTCGACACTGCTACCAAAGAGAGAGTCAAAGACTCTCTCAGCAGAATTGGTAGGCTGTAAGATGACGTTACGCCCGAGAACGAACCACCGGCTCTCTTAAGGGCCACCATGGGTCAAGATTTGATAGAACCTCCTCGCGGTTTGCCCTGGGCAGTCTTCAGACTGGCGAATACTATCATTAAGTTGAATCTGCTATCAGTCAACTTGAACGTTATGCAGTCGATTGCTATCCCTGAACCATTCTGATTCGCTGTTGAGCAATTCATTGTTGAAAACTCTATATAAGCCAGAAGATTGTAGCGCTTCTCATTCAATTTTAAGTCACGATGGAAGCAACATCTGCTAGCACCATTCCCGTCTTCATCGATGAAGACAACGCCATTCCCGACTTCATCATCCTCGACGAGTGGGATGAAGAGGATGAGAAGAAGGGGAAGATTAAGAAGATCATTTGGACGGATGAGGTGTGGACTCCGAATACCACTCGCATCCGAAAGGTGCCAGATGCACCAGCACGACCTAGGCGGTATAGGGTCTATGAGAACCTAACCGTCATACCCATTGACTATTCCAGCTAATAGTCAACTGAATTGACACCGAGAACGAACCATCGGCTCTCTTAAGGGCCACCATGGGGCAAGACATGATAGAACCTCCTCGCGGTTTGCCCTGGGCAGTCTTCAGACTGGCGAATACTATCATTAAGTTGAATCTGCTATCAGTCAACTTGAACGTTGCAAATGAAGTTCGGTGTAATACTTCCTTTCGACGGGCGTTCCTGTAAAGGGCGGCGGTGAAACCCGTAGCTATGTGTACCGCAAGGGACATTCGGCAATGGTCAATCTTGTTAAACCCCTCTGCGTCATGTTTGCAAGTGATTGCCTCTGTCTCAACGTAGTATGCATTCGCGCCAGGGCAACATTTAGCCAACTGTCGAAGGTTGCCTAAAACTTTCCATTGCATACGTTATGAGAACCATGAGTTCTACCTGTCTCTATCAATGAGACGAATTGATGAATGGAATGAAATGGGAGGACACTCACGCGCCACACGCAACATAACACACTTCTCTCTTCCGTAGTCTAACAAGCTCTTTACACATGGATCGCAGTCGATTGCTATCCCTGTATCATGTAAGCTATCTAAATTTGATTTAACACTATTTCATCTACCATCATCGCCCATATGAAATGTTATAAGATTTACAAGTTAGACTAAGCGTGCTACTATTTCCAAATGAATAAAGTATACATGGTTAAATCATCCACTTAATCCCATCCGTAGTGAAACAAGCTCTTTACACATGGATCGCAGTCGATTGCTATCCCTGTATCATGTAAGCTATCTAAATTTGATTGAACACTATTTCATCTACCATCATCACCCATATGAAGTGTCATGAGATTTACAAGTTAGACTAAGCGTTCTACTATTTGTAAATGAAAGATATAGTTTTAACAGTTTACAGATTAAAAATAAAGTTTCAATGGTGTATACGTTATAAATCAAGTTTTAGCTGTTTGTATATCAAAAACAAAGTTTGAAGAGTTTACAAGTTAAAAATAAAGTTTCAATGGTGTATACGTTAGAAATAAAGTTTTAGCTGTTTGTATATCAAAATAAACTTTCAAGAGTTTACAAGTTAGAAATAAAGTTTCAATAGTGTATGCGTTAGAAATAAAGGTGTAACTGTTTGTTAAAATAAGATCGCAAGATTTACTAGTTTACAAGTTAGACTAAGTGTAAATTAAAAATATAATTATAACTGTTCACGAGTTAAAGCGTTGATGCAACGATGAAAAATTAATAAGCTGAAAAGTTTTAGATTCACTTTAACATTACCATATGTTTACAGATAGAAATGTATCACAGCAAAGCTACTTCATGAGTTAGTTTGCCAGGAGTGTATCATCTCAAACTTTTACTCCGACTGTGGAACATTGATTTCCATGATGAAGATTTAAATAGTTAGATTCGATGACGAACAAGATTTACTAGTTTACAAGTTGGACAAAGCGTTCTACTATTTGTAAATGAAAGATATCATTTCAACAGTTTGCCAGTTAGAAATAAAGTTTCAACAGTCTACAAGTTAAAAATAAAGCTTCAACCGTTTACAAGTTAAAAATGAAGTTTCAATAGTGTGTATGTTAAGAATAAAGTTCTATCTGTTTATATGTTAGAAATAAAAATGAAGGTTCACCAGTTTACAAGTTAAGAATAAAGTTTTATCTGCTTGTATGTCAGAAATGAAATAAAGTTTCACGAGTTTAAGAGTTAAAAATAAAGTTTCAATAGTTTGCAAGTTAAAACTAATGTTTCACCAGTTGGCAAGTTAAGAATAAAGTTTTATCTGTTTGTATGATAGAAATAAAACAAAGTTTCAACCGTTTACAAGTTAAAAATAAAGTTTCAATAGTTTACAAGTTAAGAATAAAGTTTCAATAGTTTGCAAGTTAAAACTAATGTTTCACCAGTTGGCAAGTTAAGAATAAAGTTTTATCTGTTTGTATGATAGAAATAAAACAAAGTTTCAACCGTTTACAAGTTAAAAATAAAGTTTCAATAGTTTACAAGTTAAGAATAAAGTTTCAATAGTGTGCATGTTCAGAATAAAGTTCTATCCGTTTATATGTTAGAAATAGAATGAAGTTTCACCAGTTTACAAGTTAAGAATAAAGTTCTATCTGTTTATATGTTAGAAATAAAATGAAGTTTCACCAGTTGGCAAGTTAAGAATAAAGTTTTATCTGTTTGTATGTTAGAAATAAAACAAAGTTTCAACCGTTAACAAGTTAAAAATAAAGTTTCAATAGTTTGCAAGTTAAAACTAATGTTTCAATAGTGCGTATCTTAAGAATAAAGTTTTATCTGTTTGTATGTTAGAAATAAAATGAAGCTTCACCAGTTTACAAGTTAAGAATAAAGTTTTATCTGCTTGTATGTCAGAAATGAAATAAAGTTTCACCAGTTGAAAAATTAAAAACAAAGTTTCAATAATGTGTACGTTAGAAATAAAATTTCAACCGTTATCGTTTACAAGTTAAAACTAATGTTTCAATAGTGTGTATGTTAAGAATAAAGTTCTATCTGTTTATGTTAGAAATAAAAATGAAGGTTCACCAGTTTACAAGTTAAGAATAAAGTTTTATCTGCTTGTATGTCAGAAATGAAATAAAGTTTCACCAGTTGAAAAGTTAAAAATAAAGTTTCAATAATGTGTACGTTAGAAATAAAGTTTCAACCGTTACCGTTTACAAGTTAAAAATGAAGTTTCAATAGTGTGTATGTTAAGAATAAAGTTCTATCTGTTTGTATGTTTGAAATAAAAATGAAGGTTCAATAGTTTACAAGTCAAGAATAAAGTTTTATCTGCTTGTATGTCAGAAATGAAATAAAGTTTCACCAGTTGAAAAGTTAAAAATAAAGTTTCAATAATGTGTACGTTAGAAACAAAGTTTCACCAGTTGGCAAGTTAAAAATAAAGTTTCAATAGTTTACAAGTTAAGAATAAAGTTTCAATAGTGTGTATGTTAAGAATAAAGTTATATCTGCTTGTATGTTTGAAATAAAAATGAAGGTTCAATAGTTTACAAGTCAAGAATAAAGTTTTATCTGCTTGTATGTCAGAAATGAAATAAAGTTTCACCAGTTTAAAAGTTAAAAATAAAGTTTCAATAATGTGTACGTTAGAAACAAAGTTTCAACCGTTTACAAGTTAAAAATAAAGTTTCAATAGTTTACAAGTTAAGAATAAAGTTTCAATAGTGTGTATGTTAAGAATAAAGTTTTATCTGTTTGTATGTTAGAAATAGAATGAAGTTTCACCAGTTTACAAATTAAAAATAAAGTTTCAACAGTGTCTACGTTAGAAATAAAGTTTTATTTGTTTGTAAAGTACGATCGTAGGATTTGCTAGTTTGCAAGTTAGACTCAGCATTCTACTAGCTGTAAATGAAAAATATCGTTTCAACAGTTTACGGATTAGAATAAAGTTTCAATAGTGTGCACGTTAGAAATAAAGTTATGACTGTTTGTGTGTGTGTGTGTGTTAGAAATAAAGTTTCAACCGCTTACATGTTAAAAATAAAGTTTCAACAGTGTGTATGTCAGAAATAAAGTTTTAGCTGTTTGTCAAGCTTGATTCTATCATGTCAGTATGACACACATTTGATTTACAAAACATGCTTTGAATACTCATACGATGAAGTTCTTACTTTCATTCATTTCTAACGTACACACTGTTAAAACTTTATTTTTAACTTGTAAACGGCTGAAACTTTATTTCTAACGCACAAAGCGCTTAAACTTTATTTCCATCATACACACTATTGAAACTTTATTTTTAACTTGTAAACTGTTGAAACGATATTTTTCATTTACAACTAGTAGAACGATGAGTCTAACTTGCAAACTATTAAATCTTACGATCTTGTCTTACAAACAGTTATACCTTTCTTTCTAGCATATAAACTGTCATACCTCTATTTCTAACATACAAGCAGTAAAAACTTTATTCCTAACGTACACACTGTCGAAACTTTATTTTTCAGCTTGTAAACTGTTGAAACTTTGTTTTGTTTCTAACATATAAACAGATGAAACTTTATTTCTAACATACACACTGTTGAAACTTTATTTTTAACTTGTAAACGGTTGAAACTTTATTTCTAACACACACACACACACAAACAGTCATAACTTTATTTCTAACGTGCATACTATTGAAACTTTATTCTAATCTGTAAACTGTTGAAACGATATTTTTCATTTACAACTAGTAGAATGCTGAGTCTAACTTGCAAACTAGTAAATCCTACGATCGTACTTTACAAACAGATAAAACTTTATTTCTAACGTAGACACTGTTGAAACTTTATTTTTAACTTGTAAACGGTAACGGTTGAAACTTTATTTCTAACGTACACACTATTGAAACTTTATTTTTAATTTGTAAACTGGTGAAACTTCATTTTATTTCTAACATACAAGCTGATAAAACTTTATTCTTCACTTGTAAACTGGTGAAGCTTCATTTTATTTCTAACATACAAACAGATAAAACTTTATTCTTAAGATACGCACTATTGAAACATTAGTTTTAACTTGCAAACTATTGAAACTTTATTTTTAACTTGTTAACGGTTGAAACTTTGTTTTATTTCTAACACACAAACAGATAAAACTTTATTCTTAACTTGTAAACTGATGAAACTTCATTTTATTTCTAACATATAAACAGATAGAACTTTATTCTTAACATATACACTATTGAAACTTTATTCTTAACTTGTAAACGGTTGAAACTTTGTTTTATTTCTAACATACAAACAGATAGAACTTTATTCTTAACTTGCAAACTGGTGAAACTTCATTCTATTTCTAACATACACACAGATAAAACTTTATTCTTAAAATACACACTATTGAAACTTTATTCTTAACTTGTAAACTATTGAAACTTTATTTTTAACTTGTAAACGGTTGTAACTTTGTTTTTAACGTACACATTATTGAAACTTTATTTTTAACTTTTAAACTGGTGAAACTTTATTTCATTTCTGACATACAAGCAGATAAAACTTTATTCTTGACTTGTAAACTATTGAACCTTCATTTTTATTTCTAACATAAACAGATAGAACTTTATTCTTAACATACACACTATTGAAACTTTATTCTTAACTTGTAAACGGTAACGGTTGAAACTTTGTTTCGAACGTTCACATTATTGAAACTTTGTTTTTAACTTTTCAACTGATGAAACTTTATTTCATTTCTGACATACAAGCAGATAAAACTTTATTCTTAACTTGTAAACTGGTGAAGCTTCATTTTATTTCTAACATACAAACAGATAAAACTTTATTCTTGACATACGCACTATTGAAACATTAGTTTTAACTTGCAAACTATTGAAACTTTATTTTTAACTTGTTAACGGTTGAAACTTTGTTTTATTTCTAACATACAAACAGATAAAACTTTATTCTTAACTTGTAAACTGATGAAACTTCATTTTATTTCTAACATATAAACAGATAGAACTTTATTCTTAACTTGTAAACTGGTAAAACTTCATTCTATTTCTAACATATAAACAGATAGAACTTTATTCTGAACATGCACACTATTGAAACTTTATTCTTAACTTGTAAACTATTGAAACTTTATTTTTAACTTGTAAACGGTTGAAACTTAAACTTTGTTTTATTTCTAACATACAAACAGATAGAACTTTATTCTTAACTTGAAAACTGGTGAAACTTCATTCTATTTCTAACATACAAACAGATAAAACTTTTTTCTTAACATACGCACTATTGAAACATTAGTTTTAACTTGCAAACTATTGAAACTTTATTTTTAACTTGTTAACGGTTGAAACTTTGTTTTATTTCTAACATACAAACAGATAAAACTTTATTCTTAACTTGTAAACTGATGAAACTTCATTTTATTTCTAACATATAAACAGATAGACTTGATTTTTAACTTGCAAACTGGTGAAACTTCATTCTATTTCTAACATATAAACAGATAGAACTTTATTCTGAACATGCACACTATTGAAACTTTATTCTTAACTTGTAAACTATTGAAACTTTATTTTTAACTTGTAAACGGTTGGAACTTTGTTTTATTTCTATCATACAAACAGATAAAACTTTATTCTTAACTTGCCAACTGGTGAAACATTAGTTTTAACTTGCAAACTATTGAAACTTTATTTTTAACTCCTAAACTTGTGAAACTTTATTTCATTTCTGACATACAAGCAGATAAAACTTTATTCTTAACTTGTAAACTGGTGAACCTTCATTTTTATTTCTAACATATAAACAGATAGAACTTTATTCTTAACATACACACTATTGAAACTTCATTTTTAACTTGTAAACGGTTGAAGCTTTATTTTTAACTTGTAGACTGTTGAAACTTTATTTCTAACTGGTAAACTGTTGAAATGATATCTTTCATTTACAAATAGTAGAACGCTTTGTCCAACTTGTAAACTAGTAAATCTTGTTCGTCATCGAATCTAACTATTTAAATCTTCATCATGGAAATCAATGTTCCACAGTCGGAGTAAAAGTTTGAGATGATACACTCCTGGCAAACTAACTCATGAAGTAGCTTTGCTGTGATACATTTCTATCTGTAAACATATGGTAATGTTAAAGTGAATCTAAAACTTTTCAGCTTATTAATTTTTCATCGTTGCATCAACGCTTTAACTCGTGAACAGTTATAATTATATTTTTAATTTACACTTAGTCTAACTTGTAAACTAGTAAATCTTGCGATCTTATTTTTACAAACAGTTACACCTTTATTTCTAACGCATACACTATTGAAACTTTATTTCTACCTTGTAAACTCTTGAAACTTTATTTTGATATACAAACAGCTAAAACTTTATTTCTAACGTATACACCATTGAAACTTTATTTTTTAACTTGTAAACTCTTGAAACTTTATTTTGATATACAAACAGCTAAAACTTTATTTCTAACGCATACACTATTGAAACTTTATTTTGATATACAAACAGCTAAAACTTTATTTCTAACGTATATACTATTGAAACTTAATTTCTAACTTGTAAACTTTTGAAACAGTTATAATTTTATTTTTAATTTACACTTAGTCTAACTTGTTAACTAGTAAATCTTGCGATCTTATTTTTGCAAACAGTTACACCTTTATTTCTAACGCATAAACTATTGAAACTTTATTTCTAACTTGTAAACTCTTGAAACTTTATTTTGATATACAAATAGATAAAACTTTATTTCTAACGTATACACCATTGAAACTTTATTTTTTAACTTGTAAACTCTTGAAACTTTGTTTTTGATATACAAACAGCTAAAACTTTATTTCTAACGTATACACCATTGAAACTTTATTTTTAACTTGTAAACTCTTGAAACTTTGTTTTTGATATACAAACAGCTAAAACTTGATTTCTAACGTACACACTATTGAAACTTTATTTTTAACTTGTAAACTGTTGAAACGATATTTTTCATTTACAACTAGTAGAACGATGAGTCTAACTTGCAAACTATTAAATCTTACGATCCTGTCTTACAAACAGTTATACCTTTCTTTCTAGCATATAAACTGTCATACCTCTATTTCTAACATACAAGCAGTAAAAACTTTATTCCTAACGTACACACTGTCGAAACTTTATTTTTCAGCTTGTAAACTGTTGAAACTTTGTTTTGTTTCTAACATATAAACAGATAAAACTTTATTTCTAACATACACACTGTTGAAACTTTATTTTTAACTTGTAAACTGATGAAACTTCATTTTATTTCTAACATATAAACAGATAGAACTTTATTCTTAACATATACACTATTGAAACTTTATTCTTAACTTGTAAACGGTTGAAACTTTGTTTTATTTCTAACATACAAACAGATAGAACTTTATTCTTAACTTGCAAACTGGTGAAACTTCATTCTATTTCTAACATACAAACAGATAAAACTTTATTCTTAACATACACACTATTGAAACTTTATTCTTAACTTGTAAACTATTGAAACTTTATTTTTAACTTGTAAACGGTTGAAACTTTGTTTTTAACGTACACATTATTGAAACTTTATTTTTAACTTTTAAACTGGTGAAACTTTATTTCATTTCTGACATACAAGCAGATAAAACTTTATTCTTGACTTGTAAACTATTGAACCTTCATTTTTATTTCTAACATAAACAGATAGAACTTTATTCTTAACATACACACTATTGAAACTTTATTCTTAACTTGTAAACGGTAACGGTTGAAACTTTGTTTTTAACGTACACATTATTGAAACTTTATTTTTAACTTTTAAACTGGTGAAACTTTATTTCATTTCTGACATACAAGCAGATAAAACTTTATTCTTGACTTGTAAACTATTGAACCTTCATTTTTATTTCTAACATAAACAGATAGAACTTTATTCTTAACATACACACTATTTAAACTTTATTCTTAACTTGTAAACGGTAACGGTTGAAACTTTATTTCTAACGTACACATTATTGAAACTTTGTTTTTAACTTTTCAACTGGTGAAACTTTATTTCATTTCTGACATACAAGCAGATAAAACTTTATTCTTAACTTGTAAACTGGTGAAACTTCATTCTATTTCTAACATACAAACAGATAAAACTTTTTTCTTAACATACGCACTATTGAAACATTAGTTTTAACTTGCAAACTATTGAAACTTTATTTTTAACTTGTTAACGGTTGAAACTTTGTTTTATTTCTAACATACAAACAGATAAAACTTTATTCTTAACTTGTAAACTGATGAAACTTCATTTTATTTCTAACATATAAACAGATAGAACTTTATTCTTAACTTGTAAACTGGTGAAACTTCATTCTATTTCTAACATATAAACGGATAGAACTTTATTCTGAACATGCACACTATTGAAACTTTATTCTTAACTTGTAAACTATTGAAACTTTATTTTTAACTTGTAAACGGTTGAAACTTTATTTTATTTCTATCATACAAACAGATAAAACTTTATTCTTAACTTGCCAACTTGTGAAACATTAGTTTTAACTTGCAAACTATTGAAACTTTATTTTTAACTCTTAAACTCGTGAAACTTTATTTCATTTCTGACATACAAGCAGATAAAACTTTATTCTTAGCTTGTAAACTGGTGAAGCTTTATTTCATTTCTAACATATAAACAGATAGAACTTTATTCTTAACATACACACTATTGAAACTTCATTTTTAACTTGTAAACGGTTGAAACTTTATTTTTAACTTGTAGACTGTTGAAACTTTATTTCTAACTGGTAAACTGTTGAAATGATATCTTTCATTTACAAATAGTAGAACGCTTTGTCCAACTTGTAAACTAGTAAATCTTGTTCGTCATCGAATCTAACTATTTAAATCTTCATCATGGAAATCAATGTTCCACAGTCGGAGTAAAAGTTTGAGATGATACACTCCTGGCAAACTAACTCATGAAGTAGCTTTGCTGTGATACATTTCTATCTGTAAACATATGGTGATGTTAAAGTGAATCTAAAACTTTTCAGCTTATTAATTTTTCATCGTTGCATCAACGCTTTAACTCGTGAACAGTTATAATTATATTTTTAATTTACACTTAGTCTAACTTGTAAACTAGTAAATCTTGCGATCTTATTTTAACAAACAGTTACACCTTTATTTCTAACGCATACACTATTGAAACTTTATTTCTAACTTGTAAACTCTTGAAACTTTATTTTGATATACAAACAGCTAAAACTTTATTTCTAACGTATACACCATTGAAACTTTATTTTTTAACTTGTAAACTCTTCAAACTTTGTTTTTGATATACAAACAGCTAAAACTTGATTTCTAACGTACACACTATTGAAACTTTATTTTTAACTTGTAAAGTGGTGAAACCTTACTTTTTATCTTGTAAACTTTATTTTGTTTCTAACATACAAACAGATAAAGCTTTATTTCTAACGCACACACTATTGAAACTTTATTTTTAATCTGTAAACTGTTAAAACTATATCTTTCATTTACAAATAGTAGAACGCTTAGTCTAACTTGTAAATCTCATGACACTTCATATGGGTGATGATGGTAGATGAAATAGTGTTCAATCAAATTTAGATAGCTTACATGATACAGGGATAGCAATCGACTGCGATCCATGTGTAAAGAGCTTGTTTCACTACGGATGGGATTAAGTGGATGATTTAACCATGTATACTTTATTCATTTGGAAATAGTAGCACGCTTAGTCTAACTTGTAAATCTTATAACATTTCATATGGGCGATGATGGTAGATGAAATAGTGTTAAATCAAATTTAGATAGCTTACATGATACAGTGATAGCAATCGACTGCGATCCATGTGTAAAGAGCTTGTTAGACTACGGAAGAGAGAAGTGTGTTATGTTGCGTGTGGCGCGTGAGTGTCCTCCCATTTCATTCCATTCATCAATTCGTCTCATTGATAGAGACAGGTAGAACTCATGGTTCTCATAACGTATGCAATGGAAAGTTTTAGGCAACCTTCGACAGTTGGCTAAATGTTGCCCTGGCGCGAATGCATACTACGTTGAGACAGAGGCAATCACTTGCAAACATGACGCAGAGAGGTTTAACAAGATTGACCATTGCCGAATGTCCCTTGCGGTATACATAGCTACGGGTTTCACCGCCGCCCTTTACAGGAACGCCCGTCGAAAGGAAGTATTACACCGAACTTCATTTGCAACGTTCAAGTTGACTGATAGCAGATTCAACTTAATGATAGTATTCGCCAGTCTGAAGACTGCCCAGGGCAAACCGCGTGGAGGTTCTATCATGTCTTGCCCCTCGGTGGCCCTTAAGAGAGCCGATGGTTCGTTCTCGGGAGTGTCGTGATGGGGTGGTGAAGGCAGGGAAAAGATCTGCAATGAAAATGATATGTATTTGAATAGGATATACTATCATATTTGCTTTTCACTTACCAAGTTAGTCATCCTTAGGCAGTCTCACGGGCTTCCTGACTGAAAATTTTTGTAAATGGCCGCGCATTCTGAGTGTGGCATGTAAGCACTTCTTAGTCGGATGACCATTATAGCAGATTATACTCTCGTCTAGGCTTTGGTTGACGAGGACTTGACCGTCCAGATGGTTATCCCGAATAGGGAAGTGGAACTCAAACATTCTGTCCTCATTCACACGATTCCACTCATTCCTCATGCGCTCCAACTTCGCAAACGACTCTCTCTCATCACCCTGCCTACTCACACTCCTCTCCAACTCAGCATTCCTCGCTCTCAATACACTCATCTCCTTCATCAACTCCTCATACTTCGACTCTGCCTCTCCCATTCTCCTCTCTGCAGCACTCGTCCTCTTCTCTCGCTCATCATTCTTGTCTTCAAACACTCGCACATTCTCCTTCAACTCTTTCACAACACGCCTCATACGGATATTCTCATCTGCCACCTCCTTACATTTCACCTCCTTCATTTTCAGCTCACTCAACTCACTCAACGTTCTCTCATTCACCTTCTTCAAACTTTCGTACCGATCAACCAACAAAGCATGTGCCGCTTGCTGCGACACATGCTTCTTTTCCATGTCCTCATCCCACCGCGCCGACTGCTTCCGTACCCCACCACCCTTCACTATTGGGGAAGATGAGCTCTGCGGGGGGTCGGTAATGACAATATCGGATACCTCCGACGACGAAGAGCTCAACTTCCTCACACGCTTCCTCACTCGCTCCCTATCCAAATCCACATAATCCTCATCATCACTCTCAAACACTCTCTTCCGCCACTTGTCAGCCTTCAAACCGGCCACAGCATTCTCTACCTCATTCTCCACAGCATTCCCACTAGCATTCTCAACAACATTCCCACTAGCATTCTCAACAACATTCCCACTAGCATTCTCAACAACATTCTTGGCCTCTTTCCCCAACATTCGCTCCTTCTCAGCATTCATCAACTCCACAAATCTCAAATCGGTCAACAACCCTCCTGTGCACTCACCATGCCTCAAATAAAACTCGGCCTCCTGCCCAACAACCAACAGCACCCTGCACTTCACACAGGCAACCCTACTCAGGATAACCATGTGGTCGGCCCCTGCCTTCTTGATGTGGTCCTTGAGACCGTCTCGGCGGTTAATTCGGCCGCATACACACATTTTAATGTGGAATTTCTTATTTTTGTCATTATTGACCATGGCTGCGATTTTATCGTTAACTGTAAGATAATGAATTTTGTATAAGTTTGGAATCATGTAGTATACAGCCTAAAGCATAACACTTAGTGAGGAATGATAGATTTGAGTGTAGTGAGTGGCACTCGATCCCGTCGACAGCCCGAAGGCCTTGTACTGATCACTAGGGAAGTGAGAGATCTTCCCCGATACCCGCTCTTTACAGCTGAAGACATCATTGTCACTGCCCCGAAGTGGTAACAGCAACGCCGAGTCAAAGGTAGTGATCAGTAGCTGGGATCTAACCCCTCAAAGCTGCCTTAGACTGAGTTAAATTTCAAATCTGATAGCAGATTTGAATGTAGCATACGGCCTAAAACATAATGTCATCATTCAACACTTATTCAACATTCAACATTCAACTTAGTCAACAATCAACATAATATCAACACTTAGTGAGGAATGATAGATTTGAGTGTAGTGAGTGGCACTCGATCCCGTCGACAACCCGAAGGCCTTGTACTGATCACTAGGGAAGTGAGAGATCTTCCCCGATACCCGCTCTTTACAGCTGAAGACATCATTGTCACTGCCCCCAAGTGGTAACAGCAACGCCGAGTCAAAGGTAGTGATCAGTAGCTGGGATCTAACCCCTCAAAGCTGCCTTAGACTGAGTTAAATTTCAAATCTGATAGCAGATTTGAACTCAGCATACTTGAAACCTTAGTCTACATGTTAAAACTTTGAAAAAACTGAAAATTAAGAATTTTTAAAAAATTCCGCATTTTACTACTCATACTACTTTTAAAAAATTTTATCAGTAGGAAAGACACTATCAAACTCTATCATACAAACTTTGAAGTAAGAAGATAGCTTGCCTACTTCAAAAGATAGAGTCCTTTGAAACACCCGATATCGGGAGCTCAGAGCGACTCGCTTACCTCGTCTTTCGATGAAGTGATCAGACTTACGTTGTGGGGGGTTTATATATGCTCGGAAGAAAACTTAAAATGGCTCTATCTCCGAAAGTATTCATCGTAGCGACATGCGGTTTGTTGCAAACGATTTGTCTTATCATTCTCTATCATATGACACCTGAACCATTCTCATATGACCACGGGAAGTCGATCCGTCAGCGCATGTCCATGTAACATGCCACAAGTGAAAAAATTCCTAAGTGTGAGAGCTCCAGTGTGGTGAAAATTTTGAAAAATTTAAAACTTCCGAATTTCGACCTCGGACCTTTGCCAAAACATTTTTCATCAAATTTCACTGACCTCCCCTCCTCCCCCCCCCTCGTTCGGAGAAATTTGATGAAAAATGCTTTGGTGAAGGTCCCAGGTCGAAATGACACACTTTGGAATTTTTTCAAAATTTTACCCATACAAAGCCACTCTGACACTTAGGTTTTTTTCAGGTGAGCTCCGACCTAAAATCTTGTAACAGCTCTAACTTTTGAACGGCTGGTCCGATTGACTCGCGGCAAAAAATGTCGTCGAGCAGTTTTTTCTCCTCTTTCAAACGAGTAGCTGTAAGACAAAATCCGTCCACTAGAACCAAAGTTAGAAGATCGCTGTCGGGGGGGGGGACGTCAGCGAAATTTGATGAAAAATGTTTTGGTAAAGGTCCCAGGTCGAAATGCGACACTTTGGAAAATTTTCAAAATTTTGCCCATACAAAGCCACTCTGACACTTAGGATTTTTCAGGTGAGCTCCGACCTAAAATCTTAAATGGCGTCTCACATCTAAACGAGGACAGATATGAACAAGGCGTTTCTTTCACTGAATTTGTCTCACTCTTAGCTTTCAAACGAGCTATGGCACGACAAAATCCGTCAACTAGAAGCCAAGATCGAAGCGAGCTGTCCAGAGGGGGGGGACGTCAGCGAAAATTTTTCTCTCCGATTGACTTGAAACTCACCATACCGATGCAGAATTTCACGCTGAATCCGAATCTGGCCTCCGTTTTTACATCCGAGCACTGCTTCCACTCGAAACAGCCCATTTTCAACCCAACATTCATCAGATTGCACGAAAAACATCACACACTATAGCCTCAAGACAAAACCTGGCGGTCGCCCAAGTCCACCACGACACTCTATCGTTCCAGAGGGGGAGGGACGTCAGCGAACTTTTCGGACCAACTTGGCCGGCAGACTACAACCTCTGTCGTTCCAGAAGGGGGGGAGTCAGACTCGAAGCACCACGGCGGCCGACCACGACACTCTGTCGTTCCAGAGGGGGGGGGACGTCAGCGACGGCGGCCATCTTGCGCGGTCCAGAAGTGGAGTTTTGCTTACTACTTGTATGTAGGAATAATGTTGTTGTTATCTATATTCAAGAATTTCAGCATTTGTGAAGGAATTGCATCAATCTCAGCACCCGTGTCAGGTAAGAATAATACGGGTTTGCTAGTATTTTCATGACTGACCATGACTTTGACGAGGTGTTGAGAATTATCACCGGCCGAAAATAAACTGCCAATACGTTTGAAAGTTTTATTTTTAGGAAAGGAATCATTCTTTTGTGAAGGGCATTTCACAGCAAAATGATTAAATCTCTTGAACTTTTCACATCTCTTGTTAAATGCCGGACAAAGTTCCTTCTGCATTTCGTGTTTGCGTCCACAAAACTTACATTCACGTTTTACAGTGGTGTGAGGCACCGCCGTAGGTAATTGCCGTTGAATTTTATAAGATGACTTCTTCCTTATTGTTGCAACCATGGAATTATTGCCAGTTATCTTTAACGATTGAGTCTTTGAAGACTCTACTGACTCGCAAATTTCTCGAGCTTGGCGAAGAGTAAGTGAGCTACCAACGTTCAATAATTTCTCGATAGTTTCCTGATCACGCAATCCAGTGACTACGCGATCTCGAAGCTGTAGAGATTCACAATTATTGCAGCATTTCGCAAAATTACAACGAGATGCCATTTCTCTTAAAGACATTAACCAGTCGTTGAAAGTCTCACCCTCCTTTTGATTCCGGATATTGAATTTTCTTCGTTCATAAACTTCATTGACAGATCCTTGGATATGTTGTTTTAAACCTTCAAGAACTTTATCAGGATTGTCTTTATATATGCTAAGTGGTAAGTGGATTACATTTCTTAAGGTTTCTTTACTAACAGCAGAACGTAATGCATGCATTCGTATTGAATTGCGCTCTGTGATGTCTTTGATCTCATTGATTCCACTTATAATTTCAAGGCTGTTCCATTTTAGTAGCCATTCGTCGAAGAGATGTCTTTCGGATTTAATGTCGAACTTTGTTGCAGCTCTAATGTCGACCTTACACGCAGACGCCATGTTATGTTGACCTTTAGGTATCCGTTAATCGGTACTCATATTACTTGATGAGAAGACGACCTGCAGTCACCAGAGTAGACTATATTATGAATTTCATAATATTACATAGATACTAACTAATATGCATAGATACAGAATAGATTCATAGATAGTCAGAAGCGATACAATAAAGGTAGTCAAATAAACATAATGCTATGACCACTAAAATATCAATAGAGATATAACAATGGTCAATATTACATCGAAACTTGCAGTGCATGGCTCAAAGAAGAAGGGTCGAAAAGAAGGAGATCAAAAGCAAGGCCAACTGAAATGCTACTCAATCATGTTAATTCTGTCTAACTTTTAGCTTTCCTCCCTTTATAGAAATTTTATCATTTTGTAATCCATGATTTTTTTTAATCTTTTTGTAATCCATGATATTTTTGCTAAAACTCTGTGTTAGCATGTTTTATGTCCATGCTCTACTAAGGTTCTAGGTTCTATTTCATAGATAGGTTAGTTTAAATTTTTCTTAATGACATTCTGTATAATTTCCTTTTCTGCATCCCTTGATAAAGGCTAAGCCGAAATATTGGGAATAAAATTACAACACGGTCGCAGAAAATTGCTTATTTTTGCTTCTTTCAAAATGATTGAATCCCGACCGATGGCAACTAAAAATCAAATTCATACAAAAGTCCGTTCAAATGTGCCTGATCAATAAGCCAGATGGTTCATAACTGCAATTAGAAGAGTTTTTACCATATTGCAGTTCAGATCTTCCAAGTCTGTGTACAAGTTTGGTT
Source organism: Prostheceraeus crozeri (assembly GCA_907163375.1). Taxonomy (NCBI): domain Eukaryota; kingdom Metazoa; phylum Platyhelminthes; order Polycladida; family Euryleptidae; genus Prostheceraeus; species Prostheceraeus crozeri. The sequence continues at coordinate 20,986 of CAJQUW010003975.1, forward strand.
TGAAATCAATGATGTGACCATGTGACAGTCTTTGAGAGCTGTAGATTCGAAAGCTGCCATTGTATTTCAAAAATACAATCGATCCAGTTCTGCGAAGAAATCAACTCTGTGCACACGGTCAGGATTTGTTTCTGGCCATGCTATCTGACGATGATATGGAAATTCTAAAACCAAGTTTGTAAGATATTTTAGATGCCGAGAAGCATGAAAGAGCATTACCACCGTGGAATTTAATCTCCTTATTACATAAATATTGATGCTAAAAGTCACACAGATAATTGTACGATTTTCCGTTGAATAATTGTGAATTGCTTAGTACTTGCCCCCACTTCTAGACCATTTCTATGCCTCCACTTCACATGACACCTACTGAAACTGATGGTATAGTTTCAAATATTTTTTAACTCTCCTTTCAATACGACTAGCGTGTCATATTCAGACACGATAGGAACGCAATGTCAATCTGATCACTCAAGCCTCAATCTCTCCATGCAAGGAGGTGATAGATTATTTGATTCACTGAGAAATACGATGTTAGTAGCTAGTATTGCGGACGCACTGATAGTGGATACGAACATGGATAGGAACATGTGTTCCGAATTGCCAATGCGAACATGTTCCGAATTGCGAATGCGAACATGGATATGAACATGTTCCGAATTGCGAATGGATGCGAACATGGATAGGAACATGTAAATAGGAACCGCGTTCCGATTGATAGGCGAATTGAGATCATACTCAATGATTCGGAACGCCTTGTTCCGAAATTGAATTAGAGTATGTGAATTAGAATAGGGATGCGAACATCTATTTCGGTACTTAAACAGGTGTTTGTTTTGAGACTGCTTGCTCAAATGCGACAATTGTGGCCATTGTGACTATGATGACAATTTTATTTATTTTCATAATGCGTTTACAGATCAGAAATTATGTTATGAATGTTCTATTATTTACTAATCAGAATCCGATTTACAGAATTTGCGAAATGAAAACAAGAGGTTTACAATGTAAGTGTAATTAACCATAAAAAATGAAAGAAGGTAAGTCACGTCCCTCGGGGGACTCTGTTAACTTCAAGAAGTCCTCAGCCCATTCGAGGAATGTTGCATTGTTTGTGAAGTCGTGATCACACTCGTGTATAGGACACTTCGCCGACAGTCCTTTTCTCCTTTGGAGTGCTGTCACTGTTAAAGTCTTCCAGAGTTCCACTTTGCATCCGCAACACAAATTAACCTTCGCATCCAACGATCCACCCATAATTACTTGGCTTTCATTTTGGTAACAGAACAGTTGTTTCTGGGTACTCATCATGAAATAGATTCGTAATAGATTCTTAATGTCTACTCAAGTCACGAGGATTAGAACTTGCTTAATTGGAACAATTACATCTTTATATATCCCTTTAGGGAAAATCGGAACCTCTCTGATTGGCTGTTGGGAATTCCTTTGTTCGAAAAGTATATATGTCCTAGTTGTGTACCAATTCTTATCAAAGGTTCTAATCCTCAAGTACCATAGCTATTTTATCTATATTATTCTAATCACATTAAAAATGGAACGTACCACAACACCTCCCGCTTCTCCTGTCGAAGAGATGGAATCGCCAAGTGTATGCAGGAAGAAAAATTTATGACTTCAATTTCTAAGTTTCTCAACTAAATTCTATCTATCTTTCAAAGGGCTATAGCTGCTTCGGATGGTGTCATACATGTGTCATACAATACACCATTAGAATCAGCATGAAAAGAGCATTCGAATGATATAGCATATGTACCTATTCAATGAAAAAATCCTTGTTGTATGCAAGTGTATGCAACTGGAAAAATTCTAAGTTTTTTCTCAAAAATAACTAAGTTTTCAAGTTTTTGAAATTTTCAAAGTTAAAGTTTGATCACTCGAAATGACCATAATGCATAAACCTCCACATGAACTTGACCTTGACCTTTGACTTGACCTTGACCTTTAACCTTCATACACTTCATACACGGGGGGCGGGGGGCCTCAAAATTTCTCGGGCGCTTCGCGCCCTCGAAAATTTATTTACCCATGGGTTCCGGGTGCCATAGATACTCTTCTTGCTTCCCTAACCCTAAACCTAACCCTAACCCTAACCTTAACCCTAACCCTTGATGCCATTAAATTTAAATTTGGCGCGAAATTTGATTTTTCGAAATTTGGCGCGAAATTTGATTTTACGAAATTTGGCGCGAAATTTGAATTTCGATTTTTGCGCGTTTTATGATGCAGTCTGGATTTAACTTCTTAAAACTTAATGACTTTTTCTTTATTATTTGAATTTAGATGAAATCCTTAACTTAAGTAGATTTTTTAATGTTTAGAACAGGGGATCCATGCAGGGGATCCATCTTCATCACATGTTAATTGGTTTAACTTCGCGGTTACATGTACCACTCTAGCATCAAAGACTTTGATGGCACTTTTCTATTTCATCATTAAAATATATCAGCTGTTTAGTTTTGTTTGAATTCAACAGTTTGTTTTTCTATACCAATGTGATGTTATGATGACATCCGGTCTTTGTTCATGGTTCCTTTGTTAGAATCATATATAAAGAAGTTGTAGAGCTCCGTTCTTCACTCATTTTTGAATTATTCTGTGTGCATAGCAGACCTCGTTCTCCGTCTCTCCGTTTTCTCGATTTATAACTGCAATTCTGAAGTGAGTTCTACATTCTTCTATTCACTACTTTATATAGTTTGGGAGTAGGAACATTACTAAGTTCTTATAACCAGTTAGTTTAAAACATGTGGCTGGATCTTAAGTTAGGAACACTATATGTTATATTATTAAACAGAATTATTAATTTCATAATTAATTATAGCATTTTCAAAACTTATAAAGCACACAAGCTTACATGATGAAGTGTTTAAATAAAGATAAACATTTCCAAAGTGTGCTTCAAATTTGTAAATAAATCAAATGCTAATTTTGTTTTCAAAGTGATAGTCTGTGGACCATTTACAAATTAAAAGTTGTTTAACCAAAGTCAGAAATGTTTATCTTTTTAAAACATCAGTTTCGTTTCTATGATTTCATTTCGAAATAAATTAATAATTTATCAGCTGATTTCAAATTTCAAGTTGATATGTAAGCAAGCCTTTTCAAGGTAAATTTAACATTTCGACTTTCGGTTTCTATCTCGAAAATATTTTTCTAAGTTAAAAAAATCAATTACTGTAGAATTACTTTCCAATATTTATGCAATAGTCACTTAAATGATATTCACATTTGCTAACAGATAAAATAATAACAAACGCTTTTCATGACTTACAGAAATGGTTCGTCATGCAAGCCTCGCACGCCAGCGCTTAATATTTCACTTTTGTGAAACATGTAGGCAGCCGGTGAGACATGCCAGTAAGAGTGGTCACAAGGAGTGTACTTTTAAGGAGGGCTGCACCTACGTATATTGCCTCACCTGTCGGTCCTACGTGCGAAGCACGGAAATGGCAAATGACGACAAGTCTAAGGCTTTCATCAGCAGACACGCATCCTGCGCGCAGGAAAACGGCAGAGGTGGACGCAATTTAACCTCAAAGGATGAAAAGAGTAAATTGGCAAGGCTTTTCGCGAAGGAGGATAGGGCTGCAGAGGGAGTACTCAGCCAATGTTCCGAACCAGCAAAACCTCCCACAAAAAGAAAGCAAAAGTTCAAATCAAGAGCATTCATTGATAGTGACTCTTCATCAAGCGATCTAGAGGTGAGTGCCGATAACTGTACAAGTTAAATTTAAAATAAAAATGATTGATGTTAAGAACATTTGTTTCGTTATGTATGAAGTAAATTTAACTTTTCAAAAACATTTCAGTGTGAGAGGCCTCCAGCGAAGAAGAAGACAAAGGTTGTCAAACAGTTGCCTCAAATGAAAAATGTAAGACATGTTGATAAAAATTAATCACCCTCAATGTATAATAATGCGTTAATTCTCTTTGCAGCTGTTCAAAATTCTACCACCGGTTCCCAAGCTGAGTGCGGTAGAAGAGTCAAGTACCCCACGTCCCGTAAGTACAGTTGTTATAGTCGTTTTCATAAGTCCCTCTCGTCACTTGTTAATGTATCATACATCATCCATTTGCTCAGTTAACATTCTATCTTTTTCTACCGCTTCAGGTAATGCGATCCCTATCCCTGAAAAAATCCAGAGCTGCTAGCATCACCTCAACTCCGGCTACGACCACATCAGTTGAGGACAATGAAGAGCGTCCGTACACGATACGGGAGTCCTCATCGGAGTCTTCATCGGATGAGACGTCTACCACGTCATCGGCGACATCATCTTCTGATGAGGATGACACAAGACGCTCTCTTGTAAGTATCGAAATTAATGATAACTACATAACATAATTATTAACTAAATCTCATGATTTCTCTTGTTAAATGTGGTTCAAAATTATAGCAGTGAATTCGAACGTGAGACACTCATGCACATCGTATATCGTGAAGGTCTCATTTCACGAGTTAGACTGACTCGGATGGAGGATACGTCCGACTGTTGCGAGCAGTGCCAGCATGTGAAACTCTCACACATTGACATGATAAAGTGTCAAAAGTTGTAATTTCTTTTACTTTGACTTTTTAACTTAATGGAAAAAGAATTTGATACAAGTCCTGTCTTCTTATTTCATCGTAGATTGGAACAAATGTCATTGGCTAGTAATCGTTGTGACGTCATAGGATGATAAAAATATATATATAGTCTGCAAAATTATAATCCTCACCAGTTTAATAAACATGGTTGTCTGTTCTAAATGTGGAAAAACGTTAACTCTTAATGGTAATTTGCAACGCCATGAAAAGTTTTGTAAGTTAGGAAAAACTTATCAGTGTAGGAAGTGTCCATATGAAACGAAACGACAGGATAATCTAAAGCGACACAATCTAGTCTGTGATAAGCAACCAAGTAATTGTAATTTAAATTCAAATCCTCGAAGTATCTCAGCTAATGATAGTGAAATACCCGAATCTAGTACTGCTGAATCAACGTCTAGACATGTACCAATCAGCGCTTCAAGTAATAGTTTGATCTTTATGCAATGCTGCTCCCGCTGTGGTAAAACGTATAATTCTATAAGCAAATTCCGTCAGCATATGAATATGCATAATACAAATAGTGAGATGAATATTCAAAATAATCATGGAACTGTAAGTCTCAGCGAAAGCGCGCTCAACGGTCATGCTCGTGTATACGACATCACACCATCAGCGCACACAGTAGATATAACTTCCTTTTTATTAAGTATCCGATCTATATTAGAGAACTTAGTGACAAACCTTCTAGAAAATTTTCAACTACGTGGTCGTCTGGTAGCACAAATTCGTTATGTGCGATCAAATCCTCAGGAAGATGAAACGTTTCTCGCACACTTTACTTCATCATCCACAAACTATATTTATGACTATGATACATGGTTCCAAGATAACTTAAATAGTCTCTCAAGTCATATTTAAGCTTTTCCAAATAAGGGTAGCAATTGGGTTATAGATGAAATACTAAATATAGAATTCAATGTTATTACTAGTCCATTACTTTCTGGTGGAGAAGTATTTAATCTACCAAAGAGTTTGAAAGATTCGAAGGCTGTAATTAATGTACATTCAAATGCAAATGACTGTTTCTTGTATTCAGTTCTATCAATGCTACATTACAATGATGTATCATATTCTAGGAATGAGATAAAATCATATAGTAAATGGACATCTGAACTAAATATGAATGACATCTCTACACCCGTATCAATTAAAGATATTCCTAATTTTGAGAAAAATAATGACATTAAAATCAACATTCACCTTTACGAAAAAGGACTAAAAGGTGTTCGATATAGCAGCAACTTTATTGGTAAACGAACTGTGAATATACTACTAATTATAAACAATGAACGTGCACACTATTGTGGAATCAGAAAACTATCAAGATTATATAGAAAAATAAATAGAAGATATAAACATTTCTGCGATCGATGTACCCAATCGTTTACATATAAGACAACTTTGGAGCGACATTATCAATTTTGTGTTCGTGGAAAGGCACAAATAGAAAGAATGCCTAAACAACTAGAGGTAAGCACAAGTAGCATGGAATATCAATTAAGTCCTCCTTTAGTTGTTTATGCAGATATAGAGTGCTACATCGATAATAAAGTACACAAACCGGCAGCAGTTGGTGTTTATCATGTTTGGCATAAAGCTCTCCAGTCCAGATTTGAAAACAAATATTATGTCTTCAAAGGAGAGAATTGTATTATGGACTTCTTGGATCACCTAGAAAATATAGCTCAAAACTTATATGATAATCAGCGTGCAATAAGCCGGCAACCAATGTCTCTTTCTTCTGATGAAGAAGAAAAACATAAAAATGTAAAAAATTGTAATAATTGTAAAGCTGTATTTAGTGATGATTGCATAAAAGTAAGAGATCACGACCATTTAACAGGAAGATATAGGCAAACAATATGCAGCAAATGTAATCTTCGATTAAAACTAAATAGGCGGGAACTACCCATCTTCTTCCATAATTTTAAGAATTATGATAGTCATATCGTTTGCTATAAAGCAATTGGAAAGAAGAAGTCATGGAAATTGGAAGTAGTAGCAGCAACAGCTGAAAAGTATATAACTCTATCCGCCAGCGTCCCTGTGAATGAATACAAAGGAAAAACAATCTACTTCAAGTTAAAATTCTTAGATTCTTATCAATTTTTAAGTGCATCATTGAGTGAGTTAGCAAGAGTATTGCAAGTTTATGAACATGTAGAAAAACTAAGAAATGAATTTCCCCTGTTAACAGATGATATTCTTTATCAAAAGGGTGTGTTTCCCTACTGTTATTTCAAAAGTCTAAATACATTGTCAGAAAAATGTCTGCCACCACAATGTGAATTTTATAATGATCTCACTCGTGAACATTGTTCAGATGAAGAATATAAGCACGCTAGTAATGCGTGGTTTGCTTTCAATTGTAACAATTTTGGTGATTACATGCTTGCATATTTGAAACTGGATGTATTATTACTGACAGATATTTTTGAAGTTTTTAGGTCACTAAGTCAAAGTGAAGATGAAGTAGATCCTGTCCATTTCGTTAGCCTTCCACATCTTAGCTTTACTTCAGCTTTAAATTTGACATCTAATGATCCTCCACACTACATACAAGACGAAAGTATGTATAATCTCTTCGAAAGGGGAATAACCGAGTGGAATGACTTTTACGAACATTCACAGAGCACGTGCACGCATTTCGGAATTACAAAATAATACAAATGAAAGTCGTCACTTATCTTACATTGATGTCAATAACCTTTACGGTTCTTCGCTCAGTAAGAGTCTACCACATTCAAATTTTAAATGGTTGAGTGATAGTGAAGTAAGCTATTTTCTAAACGAAGAAAATATACAAGCTATCGATGATGATGGTGAAATTGGCTATATTTTTGATTTGAACTTGGAATATCCTGCAAACATACATGATGACACTGCCGATTTCCCATTAGCGCCAGAGATGCAGACCGTAGAGCAAAATATGTTCTCAACTTATATGAAGGATTTACATAGGAAAATAAGACCAGACACTAAATTCAGTTCAACTAAAAAACTCTTGCTTCATCAATTCAATAGGGAAAATTATGTTGTACAGTATTCAATATTAAAATTTCATTTATCCATGGGTATGAAAATCACAGAAATTCACAACGGTATAAAGTTCACACAAAAGCCATGGTTGAGAACGTACATTGATATGAATTCACAAAAGAGAGCTCAATCAAGTACCAACTTTGAAAAGTCATTTTATAAGTTGAAAAATAATTCTTTATATGGTAAAACAATGGAAAATGTAAGACGAAGGAGAAAATTCAAATTAGTAAACAGCGTGGAACAATGTCGAAAATTATCAAATCATCCTCTCTATGTACAGCATAAGATATTTGATGAAGATCTAGTTGGTATGGAAATGTATAAACCTTCAATAATGTTGAATAAATTGATTTATGTTGGTCAGGCGGTACTTGACTATAGCAAATTGGAAATGTACCAGTTATACTACAATGATTTGAAAAGATGTCCACTGATAAATAGAACGCGGCTTTGTGGAGGTGATACCGATAGTTTTTTCCTATGTTTGTACACCTCACCATCTGTCAGCTTGGAGGATGTACTGCTATATTTTGGTGAAAAATTTGACTCTTCAAACTATGACAGTCATCACCGACTATACTCAGTAACAAACAGAGCCAGATTAGGTTGTTTTAAGGATGAGTGTGCGGGAAAGTTGCTTGAGGAAATGATCTTGCTAAAACCAAAAATGTATTCAATGAAATATCTAGATTCAACTTGTGATAGCATCAAGCGGGCAAAAGGAGTGCAGAGAGCTGCAGTTAAAAAATTACAACATAATGATTATAGGACTGTGTACTACAGTGAGAAAGATACAAATGAGGAAATGACAATTATAAATTCAACAAATCACGTAGTCACTACAAAATCATTTAGAAAGCGAGGACTTTCACTTTGGGAGGATAAGCGCTGTTGGTTAAATAAAAATCTATCTCTACCATATGGACACTATAGTTTAGGTCTTCCCCCACCTTCAAAGAGAAGGAGATGCCTTCCTGCTACAAGTGACGTAGAAGTTTAAGAAATTTAACAAAGTAATCTGACCAATCACTACATTTCTGCGTAGTCATGCTTAATAATATATAGGTACATTAAATATAAAATGAAATTTCTACATCTTTCCGATGTGTAGAAATAATTACTAAAACATAGGTAGTCCTACTATGAATTGAAGACGTAGCACTCAACATCATTCCGATATGTTGAGATGTAAAATAGCAAGCTTTATGCAAACAAATAAATTTAGGTTTATATTTGAAAACATGCCTCATTACATTAGAACATGGAAATTAAATGACTCACAAAGCATTCACATAACAAATTCTAAGAAAGTAGTCTTTCGTCACTTAATAACAAATAGTGGTGGAAAACATCGTGGCGTTTGCATTAACCTTGACGCATTATCTTCACTGAAAGACTTCGCTAATCTGATTGACAACCATAAGACACGGATGAAGATTCCTCTCGATCAAAAGGTATGGATAAAGTGTGACTCTACCGTCAAGCTATACGTCTGTTCACCAAAGAGAGAAGATATTGACTATCGATTTTTCCGTTTCAGTGACGTCACATGGAGAAACTTTACAAAAGAGATACTACCACATATGATTTCATTCATTAAGGATGGAGGACATCAAGCGGATGGAAGTCGTGAATCGCATGTTAACTACAAAAGTAAACTCAAAACTCAATCTTCAAGAAATCGAGCGGAACAGTCCCAATCGAAAGCAATGGTTATTAATAAAACACAAGATGAAGCCGACAACGAATCTACATCTGGGAAGACCCTCAATGTTAACATGGAGGATACAGAGGAAGGATAAATATGTGACTATCCTATTCTTTCCAAATGGAACAATCCAGTGTGTTGGTGGCTTCACTGATGGTGATCTACCATATCTACATTCTACGTTGGAAAATTTACTTAGTGACTCATTATCTGAATGGGAAGTGAAGACAATGACTGTGTTATGTGAATTGAACTATCATTATGACTTTCGTAAAGTCACATCATCAAATAATCTCACTTATGAAGTGGAACTATTTCCAGCGGCACAGATGACTAACTGGCACCCATATCATGTTCATGTATTCCATAATGGAAAGATTGTGATAACCGGCATTAAAGACATAAATGATGTTCCTCCCATCCTATGTGATTTGAGAAAAATATTTGTGAAATCTACATTGTAGCTATGTAAATATTTAGAAAAGAACTGTATATTTGTAAATACATATTGAAATGTAAACATGTTTTGCTTTCCCTCTAAACCCAACGATTTGGAACATAAAACAAGGATATTTACATATAAAATAAAACTTTATTACAAAACAGTTTCAATATACTTTGTAAGAATTACATCATTTTTATAGCAGTCTTTCGAAAAAAGTTGTAAAACACTTTTACAGTTATTTTTCAATGGTCTCTCGTTGATGAAATATAGCACATAACCGCCGCACATGAGAGATTTATTGCTTTGAAGTGGAAACGATGTAACTTTCTTAATCGTCCAGGAGAACCTATTCATCCATAGTGCAATGTCATGTAAGCGAGGTAGATTAAGAGAGTCAAAATATTCAGCCACTTTATAGCGATTGATGTACACTGCAACCCAATGTTTACCAGGAAGATTGTTGCTGTCCGTATTGATGATAAACGAACAAGGATAGAAAGGAATTGAATTAGGTAAATTATCTCTAGAAAAGACATCAAGAAATATTGACTTGGAGTAGGGATGAGCATTTCCCATTTTCCTCAAGATTTGTATGTTGCTTAAGTTACTCATCTCTGATAGCTGACAGTTACGTCTCGCATTCTCGTTATTTCAACTTTGCTATCATAGATGACATAAATGAGGCAAGTAATTGTTTTCTTCAAAGGTGACTCAAATGACACCTCTAGTCGTAGATTACCAGGCTTTGTAACTCCTACGCTTTCACCGCCTAGATCTGCATCTGCTGTGAGATTGTATATAATGAAGAAGTAACCATTTTTATACATATCCATTGTAATTCCATTTGAATCATCTGTGTTAAACATCCTCAGTGCAGTGAAAGTAGAACCATATTCACGTGCAAATTTACCCTCTTTAAAATTAGGCTCATAAGCTTTGCAAGCAACAAACTTTCCATCCTGATAGAGTGCTAGTTTACTAACGTTAAAGTGTTGGAAATTAAATGGATTCTTTTCAAAAGCACCAATAAATGACTCATTTTCCACAAATGTGATATACACCGCCTTCGGCATCGCAGTGGGAAAAAGATTTGGGTAGGCATGAGAGGATGATCCCGCACCAATTGTGAAGTTTGTTAACACACTGTGATTAACTGGATATATTGCATTGCTTTTCCTCAATCCTGTCGCATGCTCGTTGATGACTGACGGGTTCATTGTTACTCTCCTTACATTGAGCACGGCACTACTTATGTTGATTTGATAGTTTGTAGCTCTAAAAGCCATTAACGCGAACTCAGGATTTGCGCGAATAAATTTTATTTGCATTTTAACCTGTGATAGTAGCTATCTAGATTGACGAAGGAAATCAAGATAGACAGGTCCTTTCAAGTATAATTCCTTTGAATCTGCTGTCAATTCCATTCGTTTTTTTAAACCTCCATTTGAAACCTCATCAAAGTTCCCTTGCTGATCATCATACCAGCCGGCAACTTGCAAGTGTGACTGTTTAGCTTGCTTCTGAAATTGCGTCATTGTATTTATGTATGCTCCATAGGGATATGCTCGATCTCCTCCTTCAATCTGTTTGTCATTCAATATTAAATACACATCTGAGAATAGACTGGCAATAGAAAGATTTGTCAATCCCACTTTATCCTTAGTTGAATCAATATTGGTACCATCAGTCTTCTTAATTTGTATACACAATTCTAAATCAATGGATTGACAGTCAATATAATCTTGAGGATTAGCAGGTATATCAAACTGAACAGGCTGTTGGTTACCATCGATATTTGTTGTGGGGACTATATCAACAATAGTTGAGGAAATAATGTCAGTTTGATGAGGTGGTGAATCAAAGAAACACAAAGCCGAATTGATACTCTGCATCGTATTAGCTTTACAAATATTGCATAGAGTTTATTGTCATACGCGTTTCAGCACACGTGACGTGCCATCCTCAGTGACAACTGAAAGTGACAGAACAATAAAGGTTTATATACAAGGGAGAGTACAAATTTGACAATTTTCCTGTTTCCAAAGAAACGTTGAAAATTTTGCTAGATATCGCCTGTACAAATGTGCCGTTCATTTTCAATGGTCGCAATTATTTACAAGTTGAAGGCCTGAGCATGGGATCGTGTTTAGCACCAATTATGGCTGAGTTTTGTCTACACTTCATAATTGAAAAGCATTTGAATATGCCAAAGTTGTACATTCGCTACGTAGACGATATATTTGCTGTATTCAATAGCGAAAACAATGCAAAAGAGTTTTTAGTTCACTTGAATTCTTTTCACCACAATATCCAATTTACTATGGAATATCCTAACGAAGACGGTCAGTTAAATTTTCTGGATATGACTATATACGCTGATAATGGTAATTTAAAAACGAAATGGCATGTCAAGGACACGAACACTTTCCTGTATACCCATCGCACTGCTTTTTGCCCGGATAAATATAAGAAAAATGCCATCAAAGCCCTCTTTATCAGATCCCAAAAATTAACGACCGACATTTTTTGGAAAAGTCACAATGAAAAATTAGTGAAAGCAATTTTTATGAAAAACGGATACAGCGCAACCTACATTGAAAAAGTTTTCAGTGACTGCAAAGTTCAAAGACAGCAAGACGATGATGAAAATACTGAGGAAATTAAAGAACATGTCTACTGGAAGTTGCCCTATGTCGATGTCATCCACAAAGAAATTAATAAGAAGACCCGCTCCATAAACAAGCTATTAACAAAGTCAAAAATTATTATTGCCTACAATACATACAAAACCCAAAATTTATGCCGTTACAAAGATGCAATCCCCTTCAACGAGCACTCTTCCCTCATCTACAAGTATAAATGTGAACATTGCCCAGAATGTTATGTAGAAGAGACTCGTCGCCACATTTTCACCCGCATCAAAGAGCATATGAAAGGAAGCCCACCATCAGAAATCTCCATGCATATACATCCACCATCAAAACAATCTTTCTTAATCCTACATCATACTAAACATACACGCATAGGAGAAGCACTCAGCATCAAATCTCACATCAACAATCACATACCTCTCATGAACAACCACTTGCAATCAGAACATCTACATTTATTTCCATAATACACATTTTGTTATATTGTATAAATTGTAAATAAAATTTGTTGATTGTACTCTCCCTTGTATATAAACCTTTATTGTTCTGTCACTTTCAGTTGTCACTGAGGATGGCACGTCACGTGTGCTGAAACGCGTATGACAATAAACTCTATGCAATCACTTCGGTGTATTTCTATTTCATCTTTACAAATATGTTGTCTTCCTTCGTTTTGACTTGTTTCCAGTCGCTGTGGAATTTCGTTTGCGCTTTCTTGCTTTCACACGACGTCTTGATTTAGAACGTGCTGCTCTGGTGGGCTTTTTACTTCTCCTACGCCTTTGCTTAGTAACTCGACCTGATCCAACTTGTCTTGACTTCCTACGTTTCTTCCGAACTGTACGCCTCGTCTTTGTTAAATCATCTAATGCGTCTATGGCAGATTGCTGTGCACGCAATTTCATGGATTCACCGATATTCTCCCCTTGAGGTGCATCAGCTGCAACATTTGCACCAAAGTCTAAAGCTCTGTTTCCAACCCGCTTCATGAATGGTACGCCATACTTTTTGAGTGTTGGGAGAACCATACGTCTTAGTGCACCGAATATGCCTCCTCCAACTTGTCGTCTACCTCCAGCAAACACGGGATAGCCGCTCTGATAGGATGGACCACTGTAAATGCCTGACATCATGTCCTGTAGATAATTATAGATCCCACAATAGCGTAAAGCCTTATTCTCGTGTCCTGATGTGTAGTGTTAAAACAGTAACACCACCACAGAATGGTACTACTTCACCTGTATCATCATGAATTGATATGTCAATTCTATTGATAACATTTCTGCTCATTGGTACATACATCGTGTTAATAAATTCTCGATAGATTAGTTGCTTCCTTACGGATGAGAGAGGAAATGTGCGCAGAAGTGGGGCCTCAATGTCGCCAACCCTTGTATATTCAATAATGTTACAATAGACGTATAAGTTACTTATATCACGCTCTAGTGATGGGGCTGTATCGCCTATTGATGTGCCTTCATAAATAGTTGATTTTGAGAATCCCAATGTGGACGTTAACACGCTATCCAGCTTGATAAGAGAGTTCTTTCCTAACTTTAGAATCATGCGTTTCTTATATGGATCATAAGAAAAGTGATATTCATCTGCATCAAGGTAATCTACACCAAACTCATTTAACTTTGTACATAATTCAGATGGCGTTTTCAAGCTCTCAATGTTCAAATTAACTCTTTTTACAAGTTCACTGGAAGTAGACAATTCATCACCCAATATGTCTTCGCTGTATACGTGGATATCCATGAAGCATTTGTTGATGCTTTGAGTTTAGAAGAGGACAATTGAACCTTGAATGTATCATTTAACTCTGTCAACCAAGGTGCGCTTTCAAGGCCCTTAAACATCCCAATCATTTCAGATCCGAATTCAATAACAGCGGACTCAGACTTTTCCAATGGTGTCTTTTTAGTAAAAACAATAAATTCTGCCTCCGTTTCAACAGTAAATAAAGTTACTTTCTCTTTCTTATATTCACAAGTCATTAACGTTTCTGGCATTGATCCTTGAAACTTTCTTGCAAAGTCTTCAACACTTCTAATGACCTCAAATTTATTTTTTACTCGGATGCTCCTTTTTTGTAATGCATACAATGGCACAATTCTACATTGAAAATCAGTGACTTTCCTCTCCGAAATCCACCCACGTCCATTGTACCAATACCTTGATGAGAAAGTTGTTCTGGAATACCCAAAAGTATGACTCAAATCCTTACCTAATACAAGAAGAACATGCTTCCCTTCCTTCATCAATTTTGTTGACCCCTTTATGACTGGTTTGTAGAATTTATTCAAAGTCAGTTTGAAGAGATCATTTATTCGTTCAAACATTCTACCGATTTCCTTTTCTGTATCTTGCAAGCTCATTGTGGGAACCTTAGAATCAAAAGTTGACGTTGCAAATGCCTTTTGAATTTTAATCATGTTTTGGACAGATGGTAAAGATGTTGAAAAAGGATGTAAAGTTAGATGATGAAAAGCCCATGTACCATGTAGACTATTTTGAAATATGCGAAAGCAATCATCCTTCTCTCGTACTTCTTTATGTAATTCAAAATAGTTGTTCTTTGGCAAACTGATATCGTTGTAATAAGTAATTTCAGTTAGAGCAACTTCATGGGGTCCATGCAGAGTAATTGGATTAGCGAATTCAACAGAGTAGGGAGATGGTTTGTTACTTGGGAATATCTTGGGGTTGCTATTGCTTGGAAGAATGATATTGAAGTTAGTAGACATGTTGACCTCATATATGTAAGAAGTCACATGCTATATTAGCTTAAAAGTTACGAGTGTCTCCCACCTCCACATTTTGTAGATCCTGGTGCGTTATCCAGCTATTGAATGAATCAGGATATCCTTCCATTTAACTAGATATTTCCTTTGATTGCCATGACCTTTCTTCCTAATTATTTTGTCAATCATATACACCTCTTCACTTCTGTCTACTACTTGCAATTCATAAGAGTAAAATTTTCCTTAAATTGGATTGCCATGGTAATCTATTAATTTATACATGGTGGGTCTAAATTTTTTATTTACTTCATCTACAAAAACTCTTCTTCAGTCCAATTAGGTAGATGCCCCTTCTCAAATGTAGACTTAACCTTTGAAATCCGAACTCTATCACCAACATTAATTTTCTTTTCATTGGAAATGTTTTTCGCTTTCCTATCATACAATCGAAGCCATACATCCATCGCATTATCTGGGGTAATATCAACAGGTTTCATCTTCATGATTCGTTGGTAGCTTTTATTGTAATTCTTAACAAATTTCTGCAGCTCACCTATCCAAACATGTGTATTTTTTGCAGTGAAATAGCGCCATATTTTTGTCTTCAGTGTGCGATTGAACCTCTCAACCATGGCAGCTTTATAAGCACTTTTGACACTAAACAATTCCACATTATGACTTTTAAGGAGACTTCGAACATGAGAGTTTTCGAATTCCTTCCCTTGATCGGTCTGTATTCTTTTCGGAACACGCCCCTCATCGAAAATGCTCTGAAAAGCCGCTTCAACTTCTGGTCCTCGTTTAGATTTCAGCGCACGTGCCCAAGCATAGCGAGATAAAATATCTATTATGTATTTATAGCCATCATTGTACTGTGATATCTGTTGCATGTCAGCCAAGTCCGCTTGCCATTGACTATCTATATTGTTAACAACATATTTTCTTGTTGGAAACCGCTTTCTCGCATTTTTGTGAAGAGTGTAAGTCGGTTGACTCCTTAACAACTTCTTGACTTTCACTATCCCCACACCTGCTGCACGAGCTAGAACCTCCGGACGACTGAAACTTGCGGGGTGATTTAAGTCGTAATAAATCTTTCTGAGTTTCACTGCTGTACTCATCGTCTTTGTTTTGATTTGCACGCGTATTACTCCCACAGCAACTGCTAACACAATTGATATCAACCTCTATGCCCTCTTCTCCTTTACCTTCGAGCGCAGATTTCAAACAGCAGCAAAACTTTTGTAGCGACATGATATGAGAGAAGCAAAGCTTAATTTATATTTGCTTAATATTTACTATAATCCTTTCCAACACGCATTGAGCGCCTAGTAGCTCTTTTTGGTTGAAGATCATCGAGATCATGAAGCTCTCGCTTGACCGCCATCGTGGGTGTTTTACTTTTTGTTTCATCTTGTAAGTGACCCTTGTCCAACTCATTCACAGTCGGTCCTCCAATAATATTGTGTGGTACATTTTGATCAGATAAAATTTTCTGAAAATATGACCACCCTTGTGGTGCACCTAGTTTTCGCCTTACATCTCTGACAGCATATTGCAGAAGGTCATCTATGTGACTATTTCTAATAACATCACCAGTTGTTTCATCTATTATCTCCCCTCTCTCATTGAACTTCACATGTGGATCAATGAAGTCAAATAATCGCTCAGCGCGCACACGATATGGTCGAGGTGTTGACAAGGTTATAAATCGTCGCAACTTATCACGAATCTGTCGCCTCTCATCAATGTTTTCAGCTGCTAACTGCATTCGTCGATAGGGATCCTTAATCTTCTGAATTTCCATATCCTTTTGTGTTAGTTCCTTAAGTTGATTCGTAATAGGTTGATCTATATTTTTGACTTCTTGTGCACTTTGTAATGTAGTCAATTGTATATACTCCTCTTGAGGAATGACTACCATCTTTGAATACGACATGTTTGTAATAATAATAAGGCAACAAAGTACATTGCTTAAAACTAGCTGTGAACCGAGAAAACTGTCAATGGTTCAGCGGAATTAAGTATAATATTTGTTCGAAATCGAAGTCGT
Source organism: Prostheceraeus crozeri (assembly GCA_907163375.1). Classification (NCBI taxonomy): domain Eukaryota; kingdom Metazoa; phylum Platyhelminthes; order Polycladida; family Euryleptidae; genus Prostheceraeus; species Prostheceraeus crozeri. The sequence continues at coordinate 38,244 of CAJQUW010003975.1, forward strand.
TCCGGACATTCCTGGGTTATATCAATAAATAGATAGCCATGTGGTTTCTTAGTTACATCTTCATATATTTTTGAAAGAACTTTAGGTTGTTGAGGTAATATCTGTCTACTGAGATGATGTATCTGACTGCTGTCTCTTGGATTTTTAAATATTGCCAAATAATGTGTATTCAAACTCCTAGTTCTTTGCTCTTTCCCTCCATCAAAAATGTTTTGGGTGATATAGATAATAAAAGCTTCCCTATGATGTGCAGTTTGAATGAACATTTCAGTTACATCCTTTGAAGATTTGCTTTCACGTAATAGATCATCTAATACCAGTAAGTCACCTGCTTTGATGTCTTCAGTTGTCGGTAACCCTTGCTTCACATCATAACCTTTCTGGCGAAGTGCAGAATGTAGTTGTGGTTGAAATATGCCATAACACCATTTAACTCTTTTAATTTCTTTATTAAACATCTCATTTCTAAATTGTAGTAATTGAGTTACAAAAGTAGTTTTACCGGACTGACTTGGTCCGGCCACACACATTGTGCGATCAGTGAATAGGCGAAAATCTGTCATCCTGAAATTTCAAAAGCTTTAAAGACCAACACCCACCAGTTTGCTTAGAATAAAACAAGTCATGTTCCATAACAACTTTATTTACATTTAGAAACTTTCATTTCACATTCACAGCATTTGTGTTTCCTCATCAATGTCAGCATTAAAATAACTTCTCGCGTCAATTTGAGCATCTTGGCGTTTCAATTTCAACTTAACACTCCCTTCCTTGGATTTCCGTCCCCGCTTTTTGCTTTCTTCAACATCCTTCCCATCTTTTGAAGTAGATTTATCGATGGTGATTAGACACTTATCAATCGGCATTGGCTCATAAACCAACTGTAGAACTTTCATTTGTAACGATGCCACTTTTCCGGTTGAGCCGTGAGCACCAATGTATAGTCCGTTGACGTGTATTAAACCCATGTATCGTCCGCGCTTCAGATCATCACACTCCATTGTATTTCCAAGTAGATCGAATGCTTGAAAGTGATCGGACAATTTCAAGAATAGCGTATCGAACTCGGGTAAATCCTTATAGCCACTTCCTTCCTCTAACGCCTTCCTCCAATGTGTAGGAGCACTTTCGGGCAACACAACGCATTCCTTCGCCAAAGAGTCGATGGTTTTAAGTATCATCTGCTGCCATTTCGGAAAGGTTACTCGCATTTGTCTCATGTTGCTATAACCAGATGAAGACATACCATTACTGTGGAAAAATGGAACTTGAAGGTAGAAACCATCGTCACCATAGCTAAACGTTTGGAAGTAAAAGGTATTTCCAATCCCTTGAACCTTCCTTGTCGGTCGGAATTTAAAGAGATCACGTTCAAATGAGTCGCTCTCCTCTCTAACTATAAACATTTTTTGAGACATAATTCAATGTTGTACTTATTCGGAGCTTTTCAACCGTCAGCGATGAATGATAGCTTGAAAGTGATTAAAGAGTACAAGCGCGTCTCTCTTATATACATATTCACATGAGTCATCAATCAATGATGACGTGTCAATCCATGATTCGTTGTCTACAGCAACACTGCGGCACCTGCCACAACTTTCCCTAGTGGACTGTTGAGTACATTGTAAATGCTGTTTCCAATATCATTCAACATATTCAAAAACCCACCACCTCCACGCTGAACTAAGTTCCGCCTTTTCATATCACTGCTTCTTGGATTTGAACATTTTCTAATGCTGTTTAGAGAATCAGTACTCAATAAAGGCTTGTATATTGGGAGGCATTTGTGTATTGCAAAAGCCAAATCACGAATGAAATCATCACTGGAGTTTTGAATTAATTTGCACTTAACTTTATTGTTTCGCATGCTGTTTAACTTTCGCAACGCCTTCTTAAACTGACTTGAAAGTCTAAAAGAACCATTCTTCCGAGAAAAAGATGCCTTTCGTTTTGCAGTCATTTTTATTGTGTTAAAAGCAAAGCATTTATAAAAATATACATTTTTGCTTAGTTCCATGCAACAAAGTCAAACGGTAACAGATGGTAGGTCGTAGTCATCAACATCACTCAAGGTCTGAGTCGTTGCAGTTATAAGCTGTTCTATATTACACATTAAATCCTTTGATAGAGGACAGCATGAACAGCATGGTTTTGAAGCGAAGACTTTTAAAAGATTAGCATAGTATGCTCTAAACTTGATTATGTCCCGGTCATCTTGCACTGCCACATTGACGCTCATCGACGGGGGTCCGGTAGACATGTCCACCTTGAATTTACCACCATTTTCCTCGTAGTGGCTAAATACGATTATATCATGCAAACAAGTCTTCAATTTCCGTGTTCTCATTTCACAATAGCAACGAGAACTCTGTGGAATAGCTTCCGTCAAACTCAGAGGCTTGAACACTTCATCGAGCCAAAATCGTAGTACTCGCGTAAGGGCATTGGTCAATGTCCTCATTAAGAGTTTCTGAAGTTCAATATCATCTTCACAATGATAGAATGTGACAATATCCTCCATCAGATCTATGAGATCAGCTTTGTAACCAATAACATCATTTGCAGAGTAGAAAATCTTGCTAGTAAACAGATTGTCTTTGTGAATAATTGAAACAGGAATGATCGTGGTAAATGGCATGTTTATTAATGTCTACAATCCTCAACAAGTATGGTTGTAATAGAAGTGTGATAACCTTATATACAAAAGCTGCACAATAGCAACCAATCACAGACACGCATGATGACTCATCATGAACGATATACAGTGACTGTTGAAATTATTTCTTCATCACAAAGGGGACAAAATGTAGTTTCCAAGGGTATATAGCATGTAGAACACATGACAAAATGAGAACATGGTAAGAAGAGAAGGGATTTTTCCCGTTCAAAACACCTAATGCAGTTCCGTTCACATAATAGTTTAAACGTCTCTGTTTCTAATTTCTTTCTGAAGTCACTTTCATTGTTAGAACATTTTGATAAATCAATTGAAGGTTTCATTTTTTTTATCTCCGTTTCAGAAAGTTCCAATTTCATCCTCCTAATTTCACTGTCTTTATAATGTAGCATTGAGAAATCTTCTATCCAACTACGATCCAATTTAGCATTCATGGTATGCTCATCCAGATCCATTAGTCGTTCAACTAAATCACCAGCTTTGATATTTTCATTTAGATTTGTAACAGTTTCTATAGCCTTTAGCGAATAACCAAGGTCTCTTGCAACAATCCATGAAATTGGGTAACTAACCATCAAGCAACTTCCACGTATTTATAACTTAACCTAGTTATGAAAATAAATAAAATTGTCATCATAGTCACAATGGCCACAATTGTCGCATTTGAGCAAGCAGTCTCAAAACAAACACCTGTTTAAGTACCGAAATAGATGTTCGCATCCCTATTCTAATTCACATACTCTAATTCAATTTCGGAACAAGGCGTTCCGAATCATTGAGTATGATCTCAATTCGCCTATCAAACGGAACGCGGTTCCTATTTACATGTTCCTATCCATGTTCGCATCCATTCGCAATTCGGAACATGTTCATATCCATGTTCGCATTCGCAATTCGGAACATGTTCGCATTGGCAATTCGGAACACATGTTCCTATCCATGTTCGTATCCACTATCAGTGCGTCCGCAATACTAACTACTGATGTTAGTTAATGCGTTCGGAGAAGCTTGATTATGGTTCATGCATAACCAAGCATCTTTATTTTCAACATGTGTGAAAGCGATAGAAAGTCAGAATGTGACTGTCTTGGGAACTCATTTGTGCCTCACGGATCAAAAATAAGTTTTCATAGAACGAAAAGTCCGCGCTCTGTCGGCATGGAGACCAACAAATTGGTTCGTAACTTCCAATGCGATGCATATGACATGCGGGCCATTTCCAATTATCACCCGCGAGTATCCGTCAATGACCTTGCGGGTCGCATGCTTCCAATGTCTGGCTTCATTGAATAGACTTGGTTAGAATAAAATGATTTCGCTTCCTTTTGCAGTCTGGTTCTCAGTTAAAACAATCGCCATAATTATACCAGAACATATCATGCTGTTCGGGAGTGGAATTGTTTTCGGTGCGTCAACACTACTTGCAACTAATGGACTCAAGAGAAAAGCGATTGATACAATGGAATTTGATACTGTGGTATTCAAAGAGATACTTCTCCCAATCATAGCGATTGGAGTTGTTGCTAACATGAAGCAAGAGCCTCTGTTCAAAAACATGGTGACAATAATCACATTCGCGATTCCTGGTAAGTAGATCATCGATTGTATGAGAGAGAATATGAAGTTATAGTATAATATTAGTTGTGAATACATTCTTTACGTAGCATGTCAATAATAAGTCGAATCAGTGTGGTGATAGCATCTACACTGTTTCTCATTGCCGATTCTCCTTTTTCCATTCAGGTTCCGGGCTACTTCGTGCCATTTTGTTCCTATTGTTTTGTGCTTCATAGTAATGCATGTATGAATACTCTCTTTGCCTTTGCTTTTCTCAATTGAAATTCTGGAACAATCATGCATGAAATTGTAGTTTGAAGTTCAAACAAGATCAGAGGTTACTGTTAGCCAATATAAGATATCAAATTACTACCGCTAATACAGCAGCAAATTTTGTACGACGATTTTTGTCGTCCTGGAAGCTATCTGATCTATCATATTTTTCAAGAGAGTGATATATTTCAAACTGCCGCTATGGTTATAATTGTTGGTCTAAAGTGAAAGGAAATCAGTAGCACAAATACCTACATATGAATGTATTGTGGCAGTCCAGCCGCACTCCATGAATAGTGTCTTAATTTATTAAAATTTAATATGGAAGCTGGTATTCAAAATACATAATAAGTGATGCAACTTTAATACTCTGAATGCGAGGATATATCAATGATTATAACAGCTAAATATCAGTTGAAACCCAATAAGAACTTTCAGAAAATTCTTGCTTGAAGGTGAATGAAGCTGTGCAGATCAGCCATTGAAATGCTTATTGCCTACTACATGCACAATACACTGCGAAACACTTGGATAAGTCAATGTGCACTTCGCAAAAAGTACTCCTTTTGGTAAGAAAATAGTACATGTAAAGTTGTAGCTCGATTGGTCAAGGCTTAGGGGTCGCACAGAGGTCAAAGTTAGGTCAAATGTGCAAAAATTGCTAAAAATAGCCTCTGACGTCATCACGTGACCTTTTTGATCTCGTAAAATGATAGATAGATTAGGGTCACATTTCTATCTGTTGGCAATACATTATATTGGTCTAATAATGCTCAGTTTCATCGCAAAATAGCAGTTAAGGTCCGAAAATCATGCCTTTTGATGGGTCACGTGATCAATGCAATTGCACAGCACGAGAACATAAAATGTCAATTTGTGGCCAAACCAAGCATTTTAGAGCCATATTATGTATTACCAACGAATATAAATATGGCCACTATCAGTCATGCCATGAGGTCAAAAATGTCATCTGATGACGTCAGAGGCTAGTTTTAGCTCAAATTTTGATACTGAATTCATATTATTTAATAATGCTCCTTGTTTAAGGCAGAATTATTGTGCAACACTTCAGTCTGAAGGAGATAGGAAGTGAACTATATGAATAACATCATCATACCCATCCAAACGGCATTATGACGAAGTGTATTATTTGGTCATTTGGTGTAGCGAAGGTATTCCAGGTCAGCAACATGGGAAGGGGAGTGGAAGGGCTACAAAGAGAACTCGGACTTAATTCTGGATAGACAAGGAGAAGTGAAGGTAATAAGCAGTGACCAAGGCGTTCAAGCGGGAGATCAAGAGAGTAAGCCGATGTTGTCATACTAAGGAACCTGGTTGAGTTTTCTTCAAACAGATGGGGCTCCGACGGAGCAGTTGAATCCCATCCTCTTAAAATTCTTTGAGCCACGTCGTACAGTGATGTCCCTCTCATATTCCCATCGACATCAGCATTGCGACATTTCCGAGAGTTGAAGTATCACTGTGGCGATTGGCACTGCATTGAACCTAACTGGAACCAGCACACGGAGAGCTATATTCATCACAACTGCTTTGGCAGAAGCTTAGGGACAGCCGCTGGGTAATATCGTCTTGAGTCCATCTTCGATGACGACGACCCGAGTAACTTCTAGGCTCAAGGAGCAGGAGTTGAAGCAAAAGGATGCAATAATTCGCCTCTCTTTGGATTTGAGCATCGCAGGCCTACAAAGCGGAGTCTGTGTCCTAATTAAGAAGTAACATAGCCGTATTCTACTCTTTTCTCACGTGCTACTAGGTGGCTGTGTGAGTTTCAGGTTCTACGATACCTAGATATGCTCGATGGATGGCCAAGGCAATCAACCTACGCTACTTGAAGGCATGACTCTTCCGGATCTTCCGGAAGAAATTGTCGATGACATCGAGGAGGGAGAGGATTACCTGGAAGATTAGCTGTTCGTCTCCTGTCCACTATCGAGTCTGCTGCTTCGAGCCATCACGACCAACGAGGGTTAAAAGCAATCCCTGACGTGAACAGTGATTCCTGTATGGATGAAACCTTCGCGCAGTGATTGCTGATCACTGTCGGAGGTTCCCAATTCCCGAGATGAAAGTTTTTCTATAATGCGTGTTTACATTTACTATGTGCTTTACATTTGTACATTATAATATCTTTTATTTGTTGATTGCTGTTTAATTGATTTTGTCATCTGATAATATAATAAATTTGATTTCCCAGTAAAAGCATGCACTTCAGTTTTCATGGCGACCGCAACTCATGTCTAAATTCTTTTCATTACTGCAGAGGTTGAAATTTTCACACTACCAATTAAAATCGAATTTAATTCCAGTCGAAACTATCAGCCTATTAGGTGACAGATAATATAAATCTTCGTTTATTCGTCCTTAAGATACTTAATCGCATTGAGTTCAGACTGAAGTGTTGTTCACGAATTCTGCCTTATACAGTGTATAAGGAGCATTATCAAATGAATTCAATATCAAATTTTGAGCTAAAACTAGCCTCTGACGTCATCAGATGACCTTAAATGACCTTTTTGACCTCATGGCATGATTGATAGTGGTCATATTTATATTCATTGGTAATACATAATATGGCTCAAAAATGCTTGGTTTGGCCACAAATTGACATTTTATGTTCTCGTGCTGTGCAATTGAATTGATCACGTGACCCATCAAAAGGCATGATTTTCGGACCTTAACTGCTATTTTGCGATGAAACTGAGCATTATTAGACCAATATAATGTATTGCCAACAGATAGAAATGTGACCCTAATCTATCTATCATTTTACGAGATCAAAAAGGTCACGTGATGACGTCAGAGGCTATTTTTAGCAATTTTTGCACATTTGACCTAACTTTGACCTCTCTGTGCGACCCTTAAGCCTTGACCAATCGAGTTACAACTTTACATGTACAATTTTCTTACCAAAAGGAGTACTTTTGGGAAGTGCACATTGACTTTTCCAACTTTCGATGTTTTGAACCACCCTAGTGACTATTTTCTCTGTGTCATCTGTGGCCTTTTCTTTTAGATGAACTTTGCGAATGCCTTTCTTTTTGTTGCTCATGCTATCTAACCTACACCACACGTGAGCAAACGATTATAGATAGAAGGGATAGAATCCATCCATCTTGCCATCAACTTGGTTCTTTGAAGACCGTTTTCCGTGGTATTCTCATATGGCACATGCCTCAGACCTATGATCGGCAATGATATCATTTTATTTTTGAAATACAAATACAAATTTCACGAAATAAAATGATATCATTTTAATTAATATAATGAAAGCATACCATTTTTAGTGAAATATACGTAGGCCTACACCGTAAATAGATCGATCTAGTAATACGAATTTTTCGATTTACACTGCTACCATGCTACTTTTACTGCTCTTAGCAATAAAGTTGAAATTAGATTGCATGCAGCATCGATATATTCCAAACAATGGAAGACCGAAAAAAGCAGTTTAGTCGTACAAAGCATCTTGTATATCAAAAGTTAGGTAGGGCCTCTGGCCTACGCATTAGACATCGCAAGTTTTGATTTAAGCTTTATACACTCGAATCATAAATACGCCTACAATATGCAGTTGGTTAGGCCAACAGCATCTAAAGTACGAAAAAAGGCTAAAAATATTTTGATTACAGTCAAGACTTCAAAAACATCAAGATAGAATTATTAATGAATTAGTAGTAAGAAAACGGCGAACACTCGACCGGCGCCCCCCCCCCCTCTGGAACGGCAGAGTGTCGTGGTCGGCCGCCGTGGTGCTTCGGGTCTGAGCCCCCCCCTCTGGAACGGCAGAGTGTCGTGGTCGGCCGCCGTGGTGCTTCGGGTCTGAGCCCCCCCCCCTCTGGAACGACAGAGGTTGTAGTCTGTCGTGGTGTGCCGGCCAGGTGGGTTCACGTTCACAAAATGTTCGCTGACTCCCCCCCTCTGGAACGATAGAGTGTCGTGGTGGACTTGGGCGACCGCCAGGATTAGTCTTGAGGCTATAGTGTGTGATGTTTTTCGTGCAATCTGCTGAATGTTGGGTTGTAAAATGGGTTGTTTCGAGTGGAAGGAGTGGTCGGATGAGAAAACGGAGGTCGGATTCGGATTCAGCGTGAAATTCTGCATCGGTAGGGTGAGTTTCAAGGCAATCGGTGAGAAAAAATTTTCAACATTTTTCGAAAAACGACGGAGTTAGAATTTGGGACGTTTTGGTGTGTAGCGTCAAAACGAGGCATCGGATGAGAAAACGGAGGCCAGATTCGGATTCAGCGTGAAATTCTGCATCCGTATGGTGAGTTTCAAGTCAATCGGAGAGAAAAAAATTTTCGCTGACGTCCCCCCCCTCTGGACAGCTCGCTTCGATTTTGGCTTCCAGTGGACGGATTTTGTCGTGCCATAGCTCGTTTGAAAGCTAAGAGTGAGACAAATTCACTGAAAGAATCGCCTTGTTCCTATCTGTCTTCGTTTAGATGTGAGACGCCATTTAAGATTTTGGGACATTGGCGAAAAACGATAGAGTTAGAATTTGGGACGTTTTGGGCTGTAGCTTCAAAACGAAGCATCGGATTGGAAAACGGATTTCAGATTTGGAATCAGCGTGAAATTCTCTATCTGTATGGTGAGTTTCAAGGCAATCGGCGAGAAAAAATTTTCAACATTTTTCGAAAAAATGAGAGTTAGAATTTTTGCGATGGCTGCCTACTGTAGAGCCAAAACGAAGCATCGGATGGGAAAACGGAGGCCAGATTCGGATTCAGCGTCAAATTCTACATGGAAATGGTGTATTTCCACCTCAATCGGAGAGAAAAAATTTTCACTGACGTCCCCCCCCCTCTGGACAGCTCGCTTCGATTTTGGCTTCCAGTGGACGGATTTTGTCGTGCGATAGCTCGTTTGAAAGCTAAGAGTGAGACAAATTCAGTGAAAGAATCGGCTTGTTCCTATCTGTCTTCGTTCAAAAGTTAGAGCGTTTACAAGATTTTAGGTCGGAGCTCGCTCACCTGAAAAAATCCTAAGTGTCAGAGTGACTTTGTATGGGTAAAATTTTGAAAATTTTCCAAAGTGTGGAATTTCGACCTGGGACCGTCACCAAAACATTTTTCATCAAATTTTGAAATTTCACTGACGTCCCCCCTCTGGACAGCTAGCTTCAATCTTGGCTTCCAGTGGACGGATTTTGTCGTGCCATAGCTCGTTTGAAAGCTAAGAGTGAGACAAATTCAGTGAAAGAATCGGCTTGTTCCTATCTGTCTTCGTTTAGATGTGAGACGCCATTTAAGATTTTGGGAGATTGACGAAAAACGACAGAGTTAGAATTTCCCAAGAAACAGCTCCAGCGGGCGAATGAAGGCTCGGATTGGTAAACGGAGGCCATATTTTGAATCAGCTTGATGTTATTGTCCAATGAGGATCATCATCCAATGAGAATCAAGCATTTCTTTATAAATAGCGAGCCTTCCACAGTGAGAATCATTCCATCGATGAATCACACGAGTGACGGACGCACATTTTCTCTCTCTCTAGTTCCGTTCTATTATCCAACTAAAATGGTAAGTCGCTACTTCCCTCCCTCTCCTCCCTTGAACGTAAACTTAATACAATCTTTTTTCATTTTCAGGCATCTACTCCATCTGCTGCACTAGTAGGACAAAATGGCGGTCAAACGTTACAAGGTTCGCTACGGTCAGATCATCTACAACTGAGGCCAGTGGAAGAAACAACCAAGGTACATAATCCTACACCGCTACAGCGTAAATTTAAACAAGCCTTGCGTTATGATGATCATAGCGTAGTACTCCAAACGGGAATGCTCCCTTCCACGGATGTCAAGATAATGCACAATCAGTATGGGGACTACATACTGATCCCCGTGAGTCCGTACATTCGCCACCAACTTGATATTATTGAGGAGTACGTGACATTAAATATGGACATTCCTACTCCTCTTGCTCAAGAGTGGAAGGCGAGAGATGACAAGGATACTCCCTATAGAAAGATTTGGGATGGTAATCACATTTGCCTACCGGTATCACATTGGTGTACTTACTATAAGAAGGAGGGAGATCATTCAATACCCATCAGATGTGATGAGCTCGGAGAAGGTACTTGGGATATCCTTTTCAAAGTGAATGGGCTATATTATGGTCGACACAAGGATAATAAAATAGCCTCTCTCCATGCATATGGAATCCATCCTATATATTCCAAAACCACCCAACGTGGACGACATAATTGATCAAATCCTTAACAGCAGTGGTACGAAGCGCAAGTCGGAGAAGAATGCTACATCAAAACGCAAATCAAAGAAGGAGAATTACTAGTCCTTTCCTAACTCTACCCTATGACAATTCGCTTATGTGCTTTGAGTGTCGTAGACGTGGTCTTATTAGATACATTTTACTTCTTCGTTGCCATCATATCATTTGTGTATTTTGTCGTGAAAAGCATCGATGTAATTCTTCATTTTGTAATATGTTATAGAACGTTTCCTTAGATGTGTAAATTTCCGTTTTAGGCTTCTATCATCATTTTTATGGATTGTGAGGGTGAACCTGTACAGGAGCTCAGTGCTATTGCTATGAACAATTGGACATATCAGATTGTTAGTGTCTATCATCAACATGCCAACTGCGATCCCAATGTTGATCAATGGGCGAGAAAACACATTCATGGACTTAATCTGAAATATTTGCAAGACTATGGCTTTTCTTGTGAGAGTGCTCTTCTTATTGACTTTAAACGATGGTTAGCTGCTTTCAATGTTATACGCATCTTTTGTAATAATCCTGGTAAGGAGAGGAAAGTATTTCCCAATCTAATCATTGATGATATTTTGCTCCCGCCTTGGGATAGTAGAGTGAATCAACATTATCATGAAGTCACGAAACGTTTTAAGGATTTGTGTGTTCCTATTTTGTCTGTTCGTTGTAGTAGCTACGTTCATAACCAATGCTTCTTTCCTCCTTACCTCAACACTGCCAAAGTCCTGTATGGTTATCATTGCTCGCTGTATGATAGTTATCAGCTGTATCTATTTTATCTCTTTCAAACCATTGATTTATAATGCATGCTTGTTACCGTTATTCAATAAATGTTACTATGAGAAGAGTTGTTGTTTTCATGCAATGGATGGGTTAGATAAAGGGCGATCATGTCTTTCTCAAACGACTGCGGAACATTACGTTTTCATAGGCAAAGTTTAAAAGGAGCTGTTCAAGATTATGTGATAAAATTTTCATAAAGATGAGACCGACATCGAAGCAGTGGTCGATGATGCTAGCACTCTATTTCTAGAGTTAATGAATACATTCTCTGATAGCATTATCATGGCGCGATTAGTTGCGAAAATTAAGTTTAGTCATTTTGGAAAGGAAGAGGTGGAAAGTCGCTCTTTCCATTTTGCTTCTTATTCAATGGAAGTGGTAGATCACCCCAAGAATTTTTTAAAAGACATATGATAAAAATTGCTGAACGTCTTAACGCATTTAACCATCATGGTAGCAGTCTAGTGATTGAAGCGATTTCAGATATTCACATTCAACTTTCCATAAAGAAAAATTGAAATGCAGTGGTACTTGATTGTAGCACAACTGGTTTTCGAGCTATGTCTGCTCACTCTCGAAGTATATTCCTTCTGTACATGCGTCTATTATTTAGAAAAGGCTAGCAAATTCATATCTTCAAAAAGACTTGCTATAGACATCAGTAACGGTGAAACTATGTGTTGCGATGTATGTAAGCGAAAGGATGGAAATGAAAAGCGCATCTTCAAGAGATGTAAGCATGCTTTTTGTCAACGCTGTTTCATACGTAATTGCATTCAACTTTGCCAATGTAACCACTGTGATATTGCTCATTTCGAGTGTCACTTATGTCGCAATAGTTAGTACCTATGCAAATGTGGTAAAGATAGGTTTTAGCAAAGACTAACACGGAAAATGGCGAAACGTAAAATGACGAAACGTAAAAGTCAAAAGTTTTCTTCAGCCATTCAAGCTCTCCGACGAATGAAAGCAAATCAGCGATACAATGCTATACGACATGCTAACGATAAATTCATTTGTGAAATTATTTCTCATGTGAGGAAGTTGAGGACGAAGAAATTAGCGCCAAAACAACGAAAGTTACTTAAGCGATATGCTACGAAATTGCGTTTCATCTCCAATCCTAAAGTCACCCTTCAAAGAAAGAGGAAAACTCTAACACAAAAGGGCGGTTTCCTTTCAGCAATACTTCCAATGATAGCTCCTGCCGTGGGCAACCTATTGGGAAATATCTTTGGCTCTAAGCGTTAATTATGCAAATGTTGAGTCTCAAAGTAATAAAATGGATTTCAGACTTCAATGTGATAAAGTTCTGACTGTATCAGGTCCATCTCATGCAGGTAAAACTGTTTTCACGCTGAATTTATTGGATAAAAGAAGGGAGTTGTTTAAGGAACCTATCAATCGAGTGATTTGGTGTTATGGTATTTATCAACCGTCGCTGTTTCAGGAATTGCAAAGTCGCAACTTTATTCGACATGAAGGAATTATTCCAGTGGATAAACTTCAGTCTAATGATGTTGTTGTATTGGATGATTTATTAAAAGAAAGTAAGAATTCAAAAGATGTTACAGATATGTTCACTCGCGCAGCACACCATAAAAGGTGTTTTATCATCTATATCACACAAAATTTGTTTCCTGATGGAAAAGAAGCTCGTACACGAAACCTGAATACACACTATTATGCTATTTTCAAGAATCCGCGAGATAAAAGTCAATTTGAAAATTTTAGCGCGACAAGTTGCACCCAGAGGATCAAAAGCCTTAATTGAAATTTTTCAAGCAGCTACTGAAAAAACCATACGGTTACTTATTCATTGACTTTACGCAAGAGTGTCCGGAAGAATTTAGATTTCGAAGTGATATTTTGAAAACTCCCATGATTATCTACAAACTATGAGTTCTTATTCTCGCATGATTGTTATTCCTCAGGATGAATATGTACAATTGACTGCCATGCAGCAAGTAAAGCAACCTCTTGCAAATCAAATGTATAGGAAAGAAATAGATTATCAGCAAAATGTTCACATCAAAGATCCACATCGTGCTGTATTATTACAATCGGAAACTGTTGAGCAATTGAAAAACTTGAAGAATAAGATGCGTGACTCTGTATCGACTGCTACACCTTTAGCATCTCGCGCACATGCCATATCTCTTTTCAACAGTATTGAACCCCATCTCAATGTAAATGATAGAGGAGAAATCATTACAGATGAAAATAAAGTGATTGATGCTTCACGTTATGAAGACTTGATTCAGTATGCGACACGTAGAAAGCGCCGTCAGGGCTATGTTCCACCTGGTTGGTCATACTTTCTTAAACTATTGAAAAAGCATAATGTGCCAAAATTTGCTTTAAATAATGAGACATTGAAAGAACTTGATTCAACAGTGGCTACTACTCCAATGCTTCAGGCGATGAAAATGCCAACAAATTGGTTTAAGACGTCACCTGCTACATCCCCTCCCACACTCACTAAGCAAACAAGAGGAAGAACTCGACGTAGATCTACATCGCCACTAAAATGGTAAAAGGAAAACGTAAAACAGCTCCTCCTAGGAAATACATGTTCTCAGACTATTAATATGAAGCAGATGTGTTGCTTGCCATGTAATGAGCCGCCAGAGGTGAATGTCGTTGTCACTTGCACTTGCTGCGCCAGCTCTCATAATGAAACCCCTAAGCAATGTGAACACGATCGCAAAACGCTAAAGCTAAATGCTGCAGTTGTTGTAAATGTAGAAAGGCAAGAAAACAAAAAGATGAGAAGGAGGAAAAAGAGTCAGCCGTCATCGACTGAACGTTTGAAGTCAATCTATTATGATGTAAAACATCCGGCAGGATTTGCATCTATCAAGAAATTATCAAAAGCGAGTGGTCTTCCACAATCACAAGTGAAACGATGGTTAAAGGGTCAGGCTACTATACACTCCACAAACAAGCGAAAAAGAAGTACCGCACCCGCCATTATATTGTTCATGACATCGATGAACAGTGGCAAGCAGATTTGTGTGATGTTGCCTCCATTTCAAAACATAACTCGGGCAATAATTTTATTTTAACCGTCATTGATATTTTCTCGCGTTATGCGTGGGCTCAACCTTTAAAAACTAAAGAAGGGAAGGGAGTAGCAAAAGCATTCCAAACAATTTTTCGAGAAGGTCGCATTCCAAAAAGAATTCAGAGTGATCAAGGAAAAGAGTTTGAAAATCAGCATGTGACAAGATTATTTGAGAGGCATGACATTGAGTTGTTTAGTGTAAAGAGCGCTTATAAAGCTGCACTCGTTGAACGTTTTAATCGCACATTAAAAATCGCTTGTGGCGACATTTTACTGCCAACTTGACACAAAATTGGACAAAGGTTCTACAAGATACACTCCATGCCTACAATCACTCTATCCATCGTTCTATTGGACTCAGACCAGTAGATGTAAATGCTGACAATGTAGATAAAGTGCGCGAATCATTCCAACGTAAACGCACTCATGTGAAAAGTGATGTGAAAATTGGCGATAAAGTTCGTATCTCAAAAGTGAAAAGTGTTTTTGCTAAAGGGTACCTCCCGAATTGGACAGAGGAGGTATTTACAGTATCAAGGATTAATCAAAAAGACTCTCCGACCACCTACAAGTTGAAAGATTACGATAATGAAGAAATTGAGGGTAGCTTTTACCGCGATGAGATTGAGGTAGTCACTGAAAGTGAAACATATTTGGTAGAGAAAATCATTCGATGTAAAAAACGGCAAGGTGAAGAATGGTGTCTTGTTAAATGGACTGGTTATCCTTCAAGTATGAACTCTTGGATGCGTCGTGCCGACATCTTTCATCTAAGTGATCGACAGTGATTCATGCAAAGTTGTAACTAACAATGTTTAGGGTTTGAGCTATGAATCCAACTGCCTCATTTTATTCACGACCCTCCTATGTAAGTGGTGGAGGACAAATTTACATCGGTGCTCGCCGCCAACGTGGAGGTAGCATACTTGGTGCACTGAAATCTGTTGTAGCACCTCTCATATCCAATGTCGGTAGATCTTTAAAACGAAATGTTTTAAGTAATGCCGTTGGCTTTGCTGGTGATGTTGCTAGTGATCTTTCCAGAGGTAGAAGTTTTAAGAGCAGTTTGTTGAATCGTGGGAAGGAACGCGGTTTAAAAACATTGAAGCAGACCATTGCTGGTGTTACTCAAGGAAAGAAATCACCTAAACGAATGAAAAAAGGAAGGAGGAAACATCGCGGAGCTGGTAAGGTGCGATCTTCAGTCAAAAGGCATTCACGCAAACGTCGCAGAGGCTCTAATCATTCATCAGGCGCTAAACGACGACGCTGCTATAACTTCTAATCATGGAGTGTAAAACTTCCGGTTTTTGTTTGTTCGATCAACAAGCCATACAGACAGATATTCTTAGTTCAAGTATTGTAGATTATCATCCTCGAACAGCTGAGAATGCTGGCCCCATTGAATTTGTTATTCCTGGTGGTAGTGATGACTACATAGATTTGAGTTATGCGATGCTTGATTTGAGGTTTAGAATTCAGCAAGCAGATGGAACTGCTATTGACGATGCACATAAAGTTGGACTGAACAATTTACCATTGACTACATTACTTCGCGATGTTTCTCTAACGATTGGAGAGCAGCAGGTGGAAGGTGGTCAAAGCGATTATCCCTATAAATCATATTTCAATCATGTATCACAGTTTCATCCAGCAGCACAAAAAAGTCATATGGAAGCCATGGGATGGTACAGAGATGAAGCAGGAAAATTTGATGTTGAAACAAACAGTGGCTTTGTAAAGCGATCTGCTATGATTAAAGATAGTAGAGTATGTCAGCTATATGGTCCGCTGAATTTAGACTTCTTTAGACAGTCAAAGTTTTTACTCTGTAATACCAGCATGCGACTCAAGCTGACATTGAATAAGCCTGAATTTGCGCTGAATGCATTTGCTAAAGTTGACAATTTTAGAATTCATGTGGAAGATATTGCACTTTACATTCGTCGAGTAGTACCGAATCCAAGTGTCATTAGAGGGCATGCTGAAGGTCTTAACCGCCAAAATGCCATTTACCCCGTTCAGCATACAAAGCTTCTCACCTTTACAATTCCGAAAGATCAAAAGAGTTTCATGAAAGATGGCCTCTTTCCATCGGAAGCACCGAAGCTCCTCATGGTGGCAATGGTTGAAAATGATGCATTTAATGGTAATATAAAGAAGAATCCTTTCAATTTTAAACACAATCAGTTAAGTGAAATTGCTTTACGTGTAAATGGTGTGAGTCATCCTGGTCCACCCTACAAACCAGATTTTGCTTCGGATCAATTTATGCGCAGTTATGTTGATTTTATGGATGTCTTTGGCTTTTACAATACGGATGATACCAACGGACTGACTATGAAAGAGTTTAAGAGTGGATATACTATTTATGCATTTGATTTGACTGCTGACAGCGATATTAGTGCACCCTATCGTCAAGCGAACGTGCCTCATAATATTCGTTTGGATTTGACGTTCAAAAGAACACTACCTGAGACGATCAATGTATTAATTTATGCAGTCTTCGATTCAAATATTGAAATTACAAAGTATCGTGACGTGATTCTTCAGTATAATCGTTAATGAGTTGGTTGACTGCTGACGATATTAAGACTAAAGTGCAGCGTAATGCAGACGAAGCGACGTTGAAAGCTTTCGATAATGTCTATTCACTCGATACCTTACCACCTGCAGTAAATCACTATCCCATCTTTATTGTGCTAAACACTCATTCACAGAATTTAGGCGGTGAGCATTGGAAAGCGATCTTTATTGGAGAAGACCGACGTGGTGAACTATTTGACTCTCTTGCTCAACCTCCAAATATACCAACACAGCAGTGGTTGAGAAAACATACGCGTCAATATCAGCGAAATGAACGCATACTACAACATCCACTTTCATCAACGTGTGGTGCTTTTGTACTGTACTTCATCTTAAAACGTTTACATGTATCTCGATTTGCATCTATTATTCAAAACTTTTCATGTAATCCATCCTCTAATGAAAAAATGATTTGTAAGTTCTATCATGATTTGAAATAAAAACATCATGTTGGAAAAATTGTTTTTTATTTTACAATCCGCTGGGTACGTACATACTCAATGAGATAGTCTAGGATCATATTTGCTTGTACATGAGATTTTAGTCCAGTAATGATCACTTTACTATTATGAAAGATTGCCACATGCACAGGTAACCAACAACTAATGAGAGCTGCAGGAAAAAGTTCGGGTTCATAACACAAACTGTAACTGCTGGTACGAATCTTCAAAAATGATAGACTGTCACTCAATTGAGTAGAGATCACCATATTGTCCACAGTCAGATTCGACATCACACACCTCTCCCTCTTCCATATCCGACGTAGTAGTCTTTGTAGCTCTAAGCGCATTGACTGCGCCGATGAATGAGAAAGGGCGCCGAGAATCTGTACAGTCCCATTTGGGAAGAGTTGAAGATTCCGTGAATTGTTCATCTTCACCACTAACATTTGAGGACGGCCCGGGTAATACTTGCTGTTTGGAAGCTGTTGGTGTAATGTTGTGAGATCGATTTTGGTGTAGAGTCTGAAGCGACGGAGAATGTTGACGATGGTGTAGCGATGGCGCTTCATGATGAAAGAATGAGTAAATTGAGCGATGTACCTTCCTTTTATACTTTTCCCAACTACCTTGATGAAATGTGAAGTTAGTATGAAGTTGGGAATGATAGAGTTGAATTCGCCGATTGTTGACGCGCAGCCAGATGCGATTTCCAATACGTGAATGTCTTTTCATATAGAAGTATTTCAAGTCCTTCATGATATGATGTAGAGATTGAAAATGACGATAAGATAAAACAAACTCTCTTCTCACATTTCCAGTTGAATCTTTGAAATAGACGTTTCGATCATGATCCGTTTCAATACGTTGTAGGGAATCTAATTTCCAACTCATGATGTGTGGTAGTCATGTATGATTAAGATTTGCATAGTAGGGCGATGAACTCACGACGAATAAATGTCATGATGGAGCGATGTATGTATCTTCTATACTTCTCCCAATTGTATTTGCGAAATGAGAAACAGTTTGCGGAATGAGAATGGTAGATTTGAATTTCATTTCTGTAATGTTGAAGCCAAACTTGATCACCCAAGGAGATGAATCTTAATGTTTCAAAATATTCCAAATCCCTCATGATATCATTGAGGTTGACAAATTGTCGCCATGTTAATGTAATTCCTCTTGATGTATGACCATGAGAATTTTTGAAATGTACGTTTCCATCACGATCAACTCTGATATATTGTAGAGAGTCCAAATCCAAGTCTTCATGATGTTATGCAAAGTTGCAGATTAGCAATATAAAAATGTCGTTTTATCATATTTTGCTTAGCAATGCGGCTACAAAGAGATTTACTAGTAATCGAGCCGCACTCTTTTCTACTCCCATTGATCATGCACAACAGCTAAATGGGAATTGGGAAGTGGGTGTCACTCAACTTGTTTATAGCAACTGTGTCTATACTTTTGATCATGAGGTGATGACTATTAATATGAGGCGTACAGCTGCTTATCAATGTGAAAAGGGGTGCCGAGTATACATTCCACAGTGGCCAAAGAAAGATCTCTTATCATGTAAAAAGTTTATATATGATTTCTTGAATAAAGCGTGTAAACATATTGTCCAATTTACTCCGCACAATGATGATTATAATTATGTACATCATGTAGTTGAGAAAGATTGGATTGTTGGTTTAAGTCCAAGTTTAAGAAATGATTTAGGCTACCTCGCTAGCGCCTTAACAAGCTATGATAATTTTAACGTTAATTACCACATAAGTGGTCATAAACAGTTAATATATCGAGAGGAAGCTTATTATGTAGATCTTATTCCAAGAAATGAGAAGACGTTGGTGAAGAAGATTGTGATTAAGCCAAGAAAGACAAACATGACTCCTGAAACATTATTGAAGAAATTTAATTATCTCCTTCGAGTTGATGACAAACAAGTGGCAACATTGACTTATATTAAATCATCTAATCATATTGCAATAAGCAAATTAAATGATGATGATCTAGTATTAGTTTGTTCAAAAGATTTTCATCAGTTCTTACGACATCGTTCTGCAGCTGTTCATGGAAAATCTGATATGCAACATTTACCATGTGAAAGGTCAAATCAATTTGATACAGAATGGGCCGTATCTTTATACAGAAAGTGTGTAGAGCCTTTTGGTGGTATCTTACATGAAACAAGAGTGTTGATGCCTCGCATTATTACTTCGGTTAAATTGGTTGTAGATTATTTAAATGAAGTGATTAATGAGCAACATATTTCATTTTCTGAAAAAGAAGGTACTTTGTCTCTCACTATAAATGGAAAAGGTATTGAACTAATTATGGATAAAACTCTAATGGACATTTTGGGTTTTGATCAAAATATCTTTAAAAGTGGTACTGTAACCAAAGCTAGCGCAGACATGTCGCTATCGCGTCGTATTAACTATTTTCAGATATATTCCAATATTGGTGAAGATGTACGTGTGGGAGATGTTGAAGCTCCATTGCTAGCAATGATACCATACCAGCCAAAAAGCTGCAGTATTTTATCTGAGCATACTTTCAAGAAAGTGCATTATACAAAGCTGAAATCAAACTACATCCCACAAATTGATATTGCCATTTATGATGATGCTGGTGCGTTGATTCCTTTTCATAAAGATGCTGTGACAAGTATTACACTCCATTTCCGAATGAAGAGTTAATGCAAAAGTATGCTAATATATTTTTCCAATGTGAATAATATGGAAAGTGAAATAAGGACTCGTTTCTAATCTACTTGCCCAGTAATGCTTCTATGAATAAATTTCCCAAAAATAAACCATCAGACTATCGAGTAGAATTAAATCGGCCACTGCATTTAGAAGGTGAATGGGAAGTTGGCGTTTCTAGTATTTGCTATGATAGCAATATTCAGAATGTGAATGATTTGGAAGAAATGATATTGACTCCTCGCACCCATGATGGAATAACGATGAATAATGCATTTCAGTTCCCATACAATTTAACATCAGATGGAAAGTGGAACTATGAATGGATTCAGATAAAATCAGATTCTTATGAGCCATTTGGGAATGAGAAAATTATTAAGGCATTCAACAGTGGTAATACTTCCATCATGAAGAATAAAAATCAGAAAGCTTATGAGTTTACTATCTATCATTGGAGTGGGAGACAGTTCCTCCGCTTTCATTCTTTTACTAAAGGTCTTACGCTGAGGTTGGATAGTGAATTCTATCCACATCTTGGTTTTGGTCATGGACTACATCTAACGTCAATTGCTACTGCAAATGTTAAAAAAGTTTATTCAAATCGAATCAACAAATTTCATTATAGATTTAAAATATTTGATGAAGATGTTGTAGAATGCGAAGAACGCATCATTTTGAAAAAGCGTGGTGTTCAACCTTTATCACTTATTGAGTTAGTAAAACGATGGAATGAGACTGTGGGTAAGAAGTATGGAGAGAAAATTATGGCGGACAAAAATAAGTTGGTTATTCAGAAATATAATGACAAACTTACAGTTTATTTCTCTCCAACCTTGCGTCATTTTGTAGACATTATCGCCTATTATTGGAAGCGGTGTGGTCGAGTGTATGTTCTCTGAATATCACACTAAAGCTGATTCAGTTAATGATGAATGGTGGGTGGACATCTATGGCGATCGCAATCAAGAAAATTTACCAGTTTATGAAGAATCTAAAGTTGCTATCAATATAATGCCGCGTCTATATCATACGTTGAAAGCTTCATTCATGTAGTAAATCCTTATATACAACAGAAGTTGAAGCATGTGATGAAAAGTAAATATGATGTAAAGACACACCACATTTCTTTGTGTATTTTTTTTTATTAGTTTTCAATTGAAAATCAACGCGTTGTTCTGAAACTGGGTGATGACATTCAATGTCAATTGAGTAAAAATTTGAAAAAAACTCTTTGGCTTTTCAATGCTACAAACTGTGTTTGCTGCTGCGCATACGATCAATGGTATAGAAACACCAATGGAACACTTGATAAACATGAACAGACCTTTACATTCAAAGTGATTTGATTTCTACCTATTTCTGTTGGTGAGAAAACAGAATACAATTTTACGAGCTAAGAGAAGGAAGTGAGCCAGAGAAGAAA